>WEDG01004666.1:0-149757 GCA_017591395.1 Schistocephalus solidus | reverse complement strand
GATTCGATGGGAAATATTATTAACAGGTTATGCATATATATATAGTTTGTAAGAAATCTTATATTTTTTCTTTAGAATCAACTAAGCTACGACATTTTCGAACAGTATTAGTTAGCGCATTCTATATAGTTGCCTATCTTATGGAAGGGATGTTTTATCATGGGAATCCTGGGAATTTGGATTTATTATTGCACTTAGAGTTTCGGGGAGCATTGCAATTTGTTAGATTACTTATTTTGAGTATATATTGGTCATTTGGGACTTCAAAAAAGAAAGTGCCCCCAAGGGGCCATGCCGAAAGAAAAAACTTGCAGCCACCCCTCCATCTCGGATCTTTATAATCATGGCGGATAGGCAGAAGGCGTGTGCGTGACTTCAAAGTTATGATTAACTCTTAAATTTATTTGGTTCCTACTGAGCCCCTAAAGCCTTTGTTAGCTCAAAAATACGCCTCTCTCTTTAATAACAAAGCGTCATCTGTTGAAATATCGGACCAATGTCTCTATAGGTAAATGACCAGTACTGCTGAACAAGTTATCGAAGATGGGTTGAAAGTGATTGGGGTATTTGTTTCTGATTGAATGAACGGATAAAATGGAAGAACACTTTTGCACGCTGTAGTATTCACTATCGCATGTCTGCTGTATTTTTTTCTGCAATGTTAGGCCCCGTGATGCAGAGTCACTCGCGACAAACGGTCGCGCTTACTGGTTGTTAGTATCCCGATATTATTTACTCTCTTCTTCTAGATTGAAGTGATCTTCATCTTAAAATAGAGGAGATCACAAGAGAAGTCAGTCGCAAATTTTATTTTTCAAGTTCCCTGATATAACACCGATGCAGAGGAAAGTTAAACATTTGATAGTCGACAAGCAACACCGAAATAACTGACCCAGTTTTCATGTTCAACAAGTCATATTTAACCTCATCGGCAGCCTTACCATTCCAATACGCAGTTCAACCTTTAGGAAACTCGATTACAGTTGACCTTGGAAGATCCAAAAATATGTCTTTTATAAAATGGAAATTCCAGATTATCCGGGGCTATGATTCCTCACTGAAATCGGAGGATTTCTTCGAGTTTGCCTGCACAACTCATCTGCGTCGTCATCCTTACAAGGTCAATAGCGAACACACGCGATTGAACCTCAGAAAGTTGTTTTTCAGTCAACGAGTGATACGAGCTTGGAACTCGTTACCAAGCGAGATAATTACCTCTGGCAGCATTTCTGATTTTAAAAGAAGGCTTTATGGCATAATATTTGACTAAAGACGACTATCACAACATGATTACTTAAAACAAGCCTTTGAAAATCTTTCGGTTTCTACTTTTCTTCCACAATTTTTCGCCTATAGCTGTGAACACGCATTTAAAGTTATGTTATGGTTTGACTCAAACATTTTTAAATGTACACCATTTTTTATATTGACTGTACACATGCAATGATAGTTTTACATTTATAGGGTCATCAAGGGCAATGCCTGTAACCCTTCAAAATATACAAATATTTTATTTATTTTATTTATTTATTGCCAGTTTACAGGCAAGGTCAAAAAAATATATACAGTAGAGCGTCGAGCTGACAGTGAAAAAAAACTCCTGATCCTTGTGTCAGCTGTTTTCAGGAGAAAAACTGCAGCTTATTGAGTAATTAAAGTTCAGGACATGGACGCGTTAACACAGGTGCCCGGTGACGAACTTTTCCATTCAGTGTTACGGATCCAGTATTCTGCACCAGCAGGTATGTCGGTGAGTGGCTGTTCGCTGTCGACTGAGAAATAAGCCGATTGCGGTCTGCATAGCCAGCAATATTGCCCTCAGCATGAAGTCAAGGTTAAGGTCAAGGCGCGCAGCTCGTTTTTGAAAGCTTAGTGAAAGTTCTAATCTTTTTAGGATTTCCTTATCCAAACCTGAAATTACTAACTTATTTTTTAATAAAAACTTTGCACTTTTAATACTATCAACTGCTTATACCTGTGGTGCTCGTCCACTTCTACAAGTGTGAACATTTAGAGTCAACGTCTTCAACCGTTATACTAAGAAGTTTTCTCAAGCACGTATCAAGGTCCTTGGTTAAAATTTTGGAAAAAAACATTTGTCGCAGAATATTATTTACCTGATCTTTTCCTAAGTTTGACCAAATAAAAGCCTCCTAGCAAAAATGAGAATGAAAATCTCGGCTCATCGCAAGCTCTCAGCCATTGCACCGAAGCGTTGCTTGTTTGCATCAAGTAGTTACAGCAGTGATATGCATATGCAACCAATCGTTAAAGCTAAGCAGCTTGATCTCTCTGCTTTACAAAATTCTAATGATTTTATGTTAAAGTTTGGATCAGTTCTCTCTATACTGGGGAACTTATTCGACGGTTACATCTCTGCTCTTCCCTCTCAGGAATTTCAGCGTCTGGATTATCTCGTCCATTTGGTTGCCAGTGAAACATCAGACCGACAGAAACGAAATTATAATTTTCTTTTAAAAAATGTTTCCCGGGACAGACGACCCATTGACGTTACCGTAGGCTTCCTGTACTCGTGCGCTTTCAACTACAAAATAGCGGAAGCCAAACGCCTCTCCTCACGTAGCAAAAATCCACCTATATTAGTCGCCTTTTTTTCATTAATCGAGGTGGACTCCATTTTTGCACAACGAGGTCGCATTTCTCGTTATCTAGATGTTTCAAAATGTTTTCTTTGTCGGGATCTTACACCGATGGAGCGAAGAAATGTGTCTCCCCTCTTGCATAGGTCTTCGGCCTCTCAATCCATTATCCATAAGTCTGGTCATGGCTATGCAAACCATGACGAGACGGTACAGCAATCTACTAGAGTGGCCGTTTAAAACCTCCTTTACTTCAAAACCTGCTCTTCTTTTAACGAATCCATTAACGCCTTCTTCGTAGCGAAAAAGAATTTCCAACGCAGTAGCTATCAGCCATGTCGAAAGCCCAACTTTAATGTCAGTAACTTCATCTAAAGTGCCAAGACCGACTGCTTCTCCGTTTCAACGTAGTTTTCCTTGTATTCCTACTGTTGACTTAATCAACAAAACTGGGTCAAGTCCACCACGTTCCCATTCCACGCTATCCACTCCGGTCACAGCTGTCCAATCTATTAAACTTATCAATAACCTGGGCAAGTGAAGTATGCTCCAAACTTAAGTTACAAAAAGAATAACGTTATTAAAGTTGGGAAACCTCCTAACCCTCCAGCATCTACCATACATACCCAAAATTTCCTTAGCAGTTATCCCAACCAATCAACTTCTCAGTCTCCCCCATTATTTAACACTACCCCTTACGGTAACAGTTTTCAAAAAACAATTTGTTCCATTTTCAAATCTTATTCTCCCCCATATTATTTAAACATTCCTCAAAATCCTATTTTAAGGGCTTCTATTTTCGCTAACGCAGAAAATAGTCTTCCTCTCAATGAATACCACCCAAATTTATTTCTCTACAATAATCCTAATTTAGTTAGCAGTAACAGCTTAGCTAATTGTAGACAGAAGCAATTTTACATTCCGTCCGCACCTTCCTCTTTACAGTTTACTTCCCCACCACCAAGTCTTCCTTTTTTATAAGTAACGATAACCCTAGTTTGGATACTCGAACTACGCTAGATGTCATATTACTTAATGCTAGATCTGTTTTAAATAAGATGGCCCAACTGAGAGCCATTGCTTTCGAGTTAATGCCTGATGTTTTATGTGTAAATGAATCTTGGACCCATCCCTTAATTTCCGACTCTTTGCTTGTCATAGACCAATATAATCTCTACCGTCAAGACCACATTAGGAAGCGTGGTGGTGGTTGTCTTCTCTATATTAAAGCTTCATTTAAGCCCTTCCCATTTGATCTAAATGTTACGTCATTCTCTGGTAATTACTGCTTCGCATACATTATCCTGTCGCCCCGGCAAAAGGCGATTCTCGGATGTATTTACAACCCACCTAATTCATCATCCGATGATGATGCAAAACTTTGTGAAATTTTAAATATGGTTTCGGAGTCCAATTTTAACATTAAAATAATTGCTGGGGATTTTAATTTTCCTGAAATTGACTGGATTTCAAACTTTTGTCCACCCAGATTTCAACCTTTCCTCGATACCATTTATTTTTCTAATTGGTCCCAGCTTGTCCGTTCTTCAACGAGAGACAAGCATATTTTAGACCTGATTTTCACAAACGACATTGCTCCCCTCTTCGTTGATTTTAAGCAGGGCCTCTTCGAAAGTGACCATACACTTATTTACTGTTGCCTTCCGATTGTTTCATCGAAAAAGGCTAGTGCCGTTCGTACCTATCATGCTTTTGACCTCGCAGATATGAGCTTAATTAGTAACTTTTTGGACTCATTGAACTGGCAGCATCTCTCCTCCGTGAACGACACAGCAAGTCTTTGTGACTTAATGTCAGTCGTTTCAAATAACATCCTGGAGCTTGTGCCAACCAAAAAAGTCAAGCCCTACGTCTCGGAATCCACCGTTCCTCACTTTCTTTTGCCAAGACTAAAGAAATTGAGGAAGCAGTTGAAAGATCAAAATACTAGTTCGTTATCTGTACATTTAAGGATCGCAGAGATTTTTGAACTAGCCTCTAAGATTCGTCTTGCACGTGACAGACAGAGGGAATCATGCGCACTCAGTGAGACAAACCCTGCAAAATCTGTTGCTCAACTATTCCACCGTCGATCGTCCTCTAAACGAGGTTCTGAAATTCCTCCATTACTAAACGAAGACAATAAATTCGTTCTCGAAGACTGACAAGGCAGAACTGTTTAGTGCGTTCTTTGCAAATCATCTTACGATGGAATCTGAACCGGTTCCGACGTTTCAGGCATCCTCATTGAATGTTATCAGCTCTATTGATTTCTCCATAGAACAAATTCGTAAGCAAATAATTCGTCTAAAAACTCGCACTCTTCGGGGACTGACGGTATTCCAAACTCAGTTATTAAGAGAGTGCCGAGCTTCTTCCGATTGCTTAGCCATATATTCTCAGTTTATCTTCTAAACGGATTCTTTCCTGACTCATGGAAGACATCTATTATTCTTCCTGTCTTCAAGTCGGAAACTCGTTCGGACGTAAATAATTATCGAGGCGTTCACAAAACCCCGGCTCTAGCAAAACTTCTTAAAAAATTATTTTTCAATCAAATTCTTGACTTTTGCCTAGAAAATAAGCTCTTAAGCGACTCGCTATGGTTTTTACCTGGGAGATCATGCCAAGTGTGTCACTTAGCTTTTCTTAACCTCGTCACTTCTCTTTGTAATGAGCAGCAGTCAGTGATTGTGATCTACTTTGACCTGAGCAAAGCCTTTGATAAGGTACCGCACAGACGTCTTCTGGTGAAACTGGAAGCCCTCGGCATCCGGCCTCCTCTCCTTGACTTCATTGGTTCCTACTTGTCTAACCGCAGCCAGAAGGTCTTAGTAGGTAATAGCTATTCAAGGCCTCAGCCGATCACGAGTGGAGTTTTTCAAGGCACGGTTCTAGGTCCCCTTCTCTTCATTCTGTACATAATCGAAATTTCAACTTTACTCACAAATTCACAAAATTTCGTTTACGCTGACGATCTCAAGTGCATTTATATATTTTCTAAAGACACTGCCAATAGTTGCGTTGATAAAATCAACACTGATCTACTTATGCTCTCACGTTGGAGCTGTACTCGGCAGATGAAATTTTCTCCATCCAAGAGCAGTTTCATGTTTTTTGGGCGCGCCGAGCTTCCTGGACCCCTAGTATTTCAAAATAGTACACTTTTAGAACGATCAAACATAAAAGACTTAGGTGTAAGTTACACAAATAAGCTAGCATTATCGCCTCATGCAGATCGAATTTCTGCAAAGGCTGCACAGATATGTGGTTTTATATCACATAATTTCTTCCTTCCGGAAATAAAGTTAAACCTATACCGCATGTTTGTTCTTTCTATCCTAGAATACTGCTGTCCCCTCTTTGGGCTGATGAATGCCTCTGACCGCAGTAAGATTGAAAAAATTCAGAGGGTTTTTACTCGAAGACTATTTTTTCATCCTGGATCCAGTATCTCTTATACGGATAGATTCCAGTTAGCAAACATTAAATTGCTGTGGGTTAGAAGACTCGAAGCCGATCTCTGTTTCCTGTTTCGCGTTAACTCTAGCCCACATCTCCCACGAATTAACGCTCGCACTCCGGTAGATCGACCCTATGCCACTCGTAATTCTTCCATGATCATTTCACTACCCCGTAGCTCCACAACTAACCGGTCTCAGTTTTTTGCCTCTAAATATGCTTTATATGGAATAATCTTCCACTGCAAATTAGGTTGTCGTCTACATTAGGTATTTTCAAAACAAAAGTACGCAAACATTTAACTTCGGAAGATATTAAGTCCTTACTGTCTGTTTCTTTCCGAAACTCGCAACTTTTGGATTTTGAAAAGGGTCCTCCTGGTATTTGAGGCAGCTCCCTTGATATTATATTGGTCTCAAATTATATTTCCATCATCCTTTGCAGTCAATCTTTGTATTCAATTTTTTTATTCTACTCCTTTTAAACTAACATTGCCAACTCTTGACAACCTTGATAATTTCATCCGAATTTGCAACCCTGCCGATAGTCTCCAGCTTCTGTTGATGATCGAGGCGGGTTCTGATGGTTTCGCCTCTTTGGTGATGGACTATGCAGTCAGCAAGGTCGCATCTCGATGATGATCTCGTGACCTCTACTGTCCCCTCTTCCTTTCGACCATGTTGTCTACGATGAGTTCGTCCTCTCTCACCTCCACTGGTGTTTATAAACAGTAGCTCTGACTGCTATATTATCTCTCACCCGACAAGGAGCGTTCCGAACCCTCATTCGTTGTCAGCAACATCACAATACTATCCCATTGCATTTAGCTATTAATTTTTTAGTGAAGCAATTTTTTTCTCCTATTTTTTTTAATTGGTGGCTCGCCGAACTCCGCCTCCGATTTAAACCTAGGAGTTTTTTTTACTGCTTCTTTTCCAGTTCATCGTATATGCCAAAGATTGTTGACTTTTGTTTAAAAAATGGCAAATCGTTTTGAATAGGATATGTTTACCATACTACTCATTTCTGCTGTTCATATGGATGCTCACATAGTGCAGCAATTATCCACCTTGTATTTATTTAAACCACGGTACTAAGTTTGTAATGATGGGGCCCTTTGGGCCTTAAATATACAATTTATTTATTTATTTATTATTTATTAAGTCCGGCACAGGATTCAGAGTCCGTGAACGCCATCAGAACCGAAGAGAGCTTCCACAGAGTCAGCACCCAAAGGTTTTGGAAGGTGTCCTGAATGTAGAAAACTAGTGACAGTTCGCGTAAACAAGGGATAACTTTGCTGAATTTTGATACTTCTAGGTAGCTTATTCCAGATTGCTATAGCGTTTACCGAAAAAAACTGTCGGTATCTAACTGTGCGTGCCAAACGAAGAAATAAAAATACATCTCGATGACTGGTGCACCGAGAGTGGTTGAGGTGCCTCAGAGATGTAAGGGGGTTAAATGTACGACTGTTTCGAAGTTTAAACGGTAAAAATAGTCCCTTCTGTAATCTGCGAAGCCACATAGGGTCAAGGCTTGTAAGCTCACAGCGTTGTTGGTAGGACAGGTTTCGGTGTTCTGAATAAAAAACTCTTTTTGTAAAGAATTGCTGGACTGATTCTATCTTCTTTCGTTCACTAGCGTGCAGAAGGCTAAATAGGAACGAGCAGTATTCCAGACTAGGCCTGACATACTTTTTATAGAGGCTGATTTTAATGTTGACGGTTTTAAAATTTCTGAGAATAAACCCAGTAGTTTGGCGTGCTTTCGAGACACTCGGGGCGCAGTGCTCTGACAGATTAAGACTACTAGAATATGATATGCCCAGATCCTTTATACCCTTATAAATTATACCAATAAATTCTCTAGTAGACCAAAGCATCTGCTTAGTTCATCGGCGGTTTCAGTCAATCGAACGTCCAAAAGTCCAGCATCTCTACGAAAAAGTTTCCCACGATCATATAACAATTCCTCAATTTCCCCCAGCGTAAAGACCAAGCATTTGCAACTACACCCCAAAATTTACAGTCCAGTCAGTGTATTTTAGGGTACTAGGTATTTCCTTTGACGACTAGTAAAAACAGTGCACAAAATATTCAATCAAAAATGTAAATGCAACTGTAAAGAAGGGATTTAGATATTCACAATCAACCTTATTTTGTAATAGTGGATCTAGTAGCAAGTATCCTGAGGGATCGGTGATTATCTATGTCAAATAATAGATATTACGGTCATTTTTTAGGATTTTTAGAATTTATATTTGGTTAGCGCCGGGTTGGCACCGCAGATATGTTCAAAATTCTGTTCAGCATAAGTTAATTATAATTTTAGGGTAAAAGGCGTTGCCTTTGAAAAATACTTTGACAAACGCTTCCATATTTAACTAAAATAGATATTTTACTATAAATTAAGGAATAACATATATTTAAAAAATAAATTGTATATATAAGCCCAGAGAGCCCATCATTAGAAACTTTGTATCGCGGTTTAAATAAATATGAAGTGGATAATTGTTGCACCATGTGAACAGCCATATGAAGAGCAGGAATGAGTAGTATGGTAGGCATAGCCGATTCAGAACGATTTGCTATTTATGAAACAATAGTCAACAAACTCTGGGATAAACGGTGGAAAAGGAAAGAAGGAGTGAAAAAAACTACGGTTAAATCGGGGGCAGATTCGGACGAGCCGCCGAGTTAAAAAGATAAACAAGGAGAAAAAACTCCTTCTCCAAAATATTAATAGTTAGAATTGATGGGATTGGTAAGATGCAATGGGATAGTACTATGTTGTTGCTGACAACGTATGAGGGTTCAGATAGTTCCTATTCGGGTAAGAGATCATACAACAGACAGAGCTACTGTTTATAACCATCAGGGAGGTGAGAGAGGAGGAACTCATCGTAGACAGCAGGTTCGAAACGAAGAGGGGAAAGAAGAGGTCACTAGATCATAACCGAGATGCAACTTTGCTGACTGCATAGTCTACCAACAAGGTGGCGAACATATCAGAACCCGCCACGATCAACAACAGATCCCGGAGACCATCGTCAGGGTTTCAGACTCGGAGAAAGGTATCAAGGTTGTCAAGAGTAGGCGGTGATAGTTCAAAAGGCAGGGACGAAAAAGTTACTGCAAAGATTGACTCGGCCGAGGATAATGAAAACCTATTTAGAAACCAATGTAATATCAAGGGATCTGCCTCAAATACCAGCAGGAAGCTTTTCAAAATCCAAAATTTTCAAGTTTGGGGAAGTAAACAGACAATAAGGACTTTATATCTTCTGCAGTTAAATGTTTGCGTAATTCGGTTTTGAAAATCGCTAATGTAGACGGCAACCTAATTTCGAGTGTAAGATTATTCCAGATAGATAGATAGATAGATGTTTTATTAGATCTCCCTGCAGGACACTGTCATTGGATAAAAATAAATTAAGAAGAGCGCGAACTCGTGTTCATTTAAGTTTGAATAGTCGGACAGCTTTTGGCGATGACAATTGACACAAATCAGTGTGGTCAAAAAATTAGATAAAAGAGCAGACAGTAAAAAGAACTCCTTGGGCATTTTCTTGGAAGAGGTATATCTTGAATGGGGTTCGTGGGATTTTAAGGAGAAAAACAGTCACTCCTGGGTGAAAAACATGCGCGTTTGGTAGGACTTACATGCTGATGAGAGCGTATGAGGGTTCAAAACGTTCCTCATCGTGGGAGAAATCATGAAACGACAGAGGCTGCTTTTCAGCACTGCCGGTGTGATCAAGATGCGTATCGACTGGCTATAAGCGTAACTTTCAAGGATTCTAGACAGGGAACACCTTCTCAGGCATCATCCGTACGCTTAGGGTCGAACGAGGAAATGACCGTACAGATCGTGATGGTCATGGTAGAATTGGCAGAGAAGCAACCAAGATACTCTCCTTGCTGATTTCTCAGGCCACCAACACAGGAGCCCGAAACGATCGTCAACAGTTCGTGTAGGTCGAAACCACGACACTGCTCTGCGAGAGCATATAAAGCAGCATGGTAGGCTGCTTCTGAGTGTGGTACGACAGGATAAAAGGAGATCCGGTAATTGAGTATAAAGAAATCAACAAAATGTGCCCATGTCTGCTTGTTGGCATGAGAATAATAATAATAATAATAGTTGTATTTAATACTGGTTTACAGGCATTGTCAGATGAAATATTCAGTGGGTAGAGGCTGGCAGTGAAAAAAACTCCTGAATATATATCATTATAAGTGTTTTTCCTATTTTCATGTTATTTAGGAGAAAAAACTGCCGCCTGTAAGGATGATAGCAATTCAGATCAATTATGAATCTGATTCCTGCACAGCTCAGTATTAAGATTGAAATTCAGTTAATGGGTATCGGCAAACGAAACAGAGGTTCTTTAAAATGAGCACGCAATTTGGCACAAGGGCTTGGTGATCATTTTAAGGAGGCATGCCTTATGAATACATCCTAGTTCGTGGAAAACCTATGCACTGAAGACATAATTTGGAGACGTTCTTCTAAATTTAGAATTTAGAATTTATTTATATTTATATATATATATTTAAATTCCCGATGGTCTTTTCATGGGGTCATGTTGAAAGCTGCTCGGTTAGGATAAGGAAAATAAAATAAAAGATTAATTGAATCAGCATATTTGAGGCAAAAAATCTGAGAAGGGTTATTTTTGGATCTAAGGGGTGGTGAAACGATCATGAAAGAAATAAGAGAGGCATAAGGTCGATCTATTGGATTGAGAGCGTTAATTCATGGGAGATTTCAACTATAGTTAGCGCCAAACAGGAAGCAGAGGCAGACTTCCTGTCTTCTTAGACACAGCAAGTTAATTTTTGCTAACTGACGTTTATCTGTATAATTGATACTAGGTCCAGGAAGAGTTAATTGTCTTCAAGTAAAAACTCTCTGAACTTTTCAATCTATCTGCGGTCAGAGGCTTTCATCAGCCCAAAGAGGGGACAGCATTATTCTAGGATGAGAAGAACAAACATGCGGTACAGTCTCCACTTCAATTTATTGTCTTCATTTAGTAATGGAGGATTTTCCTCTCCTCGTTTAGAAGTGGAGATTGAAGCACAGGTGCTGTGGAGGATAAATAAATAAATAAATTGTACATTTAAGGCCCAAAGGGCCCCATCATTACAAACTTAGTACCGTGGTTTAAATAAATACAAGGTGGATAATTGCTGCACTATGTGAGCATCCATATGAACAGCAGAAATGAGTACTATGGTAAACATATCCTATTCAAAACGATTTGCCATTTTTAAAACAAAATTCAACAATCTTTGGCATATACGATGAACTGGAAAAGAAGCAGTAAAAAAACCCCTAGGGTTAAATCGGAGGCGGAGTTCGGCGAGCGTCCAATTTTTTAAAAAATAGGGGAAAAAACTGCTTCACTAAAAAATTAATAGCTAAATGCAATGGGATAGTATTGTTATGTTGCTGACAACGTATGAGGGTTCGGAACGCTCCTTGTCGGGTGAGAGATAATATAGCAGTCAGAGCTACTGTTTATAAACAGCAGTGGAGGTGAGAGAGGACGAACTCATCGTAGACAACATGGTCGAAAGGAAGAGGGGACAGTAGAGGTCACGAGATCATCATCGAGATCCGACCTTACTGACTGCATAGTCCATCACCAAAGAGGCGAAACCATCAGAACCCGCCTCGATCATCAACAGAAGCTGGAGACTATCGGCAGGGTTGCAAATTCGGAGGAAATTATCAAGGTTGTCAAGAGTTGGAAATGCTAGTTTAAAAGGAGTGGAAGAAAAAGTGAATGTTAAGATTGACTCTGCAGAGGATGATGGAAATATTATATCAAGGGAGCTGCCTCAAATACCAGGAGGACCCTTTTCAAAATCCAAAAGTTGCGAGTTTCAGAAAGAAACAGACAGTAAGGACTTTATATCTTCCGTAGTTAAATGTTTGCGTTCTTTGGTTTTGAAAATACCTAATGTAGACGACAACCTAATTTGCAGTGGAAGATTATTCCATATAAAAGCATATTTAGAGGCAAAAAACTGAGACCGGTTAGTTGTGGAGCTACGGGGTAGTGAAATGATCATGGAAGAATTACGAGTGGCATAGGGTCGATCTACCGGAGTGCGAGCGTTAATTCGTGGGAGATGTGGGCTAGAGTTAACGCGAAACAGGAAACAGAGATCGGCTTCGAGTCTTCTAACCCACAGCAATTTAATGTTTGCTAACTGGCATCTATCCGTATAAGAGATACTGGATCCAGGATGAAAAAATAGTCTTCGAGTAAAAACCCTCTGAATTTTTCAATCTTACTGCGGTCAGAGGCATTCATCAGCCCAAAGAGGGGACAGCAGTATTCTAGGATAGAAAGAACAAACATGCGGTATAGGTTTAACTTTATTTCCGGAAGGAAGAAATTATGTGATATAAAACCACATATCTGTGCAGCCTTTGCAGAAATTCGATCTGCATGAGGCGATAATGCTAGCTTATTTGTGTAACTTACACCTAAGTCTTTTATCTTTGATCGTTCTAAAAGTGTACTATTTTGAAATACTAGGGGTCCAGGAAGCTCGGCGCGCCCAAAAAACACGAAACTGCTCTTGGATGGAGAAAATTTCATCTGCCGAGTACAGATACAGCGTGAAAGCATAAGTAGATCAGTGTTGATTTTATCAACGCATCTATTGGCAGTGTCTTTAGAAAATTAATAAATGCACTTGAGATCGTCAGCGTAAACGAAATTTTGTGAATTTGTGAGTAAAGTTGAAATTTCGATTATGTACAGAATGAAGAGAAGGGGACCTAGAACCGTGCCTTGAAAAACTCCACTCGTGATCGTCTGAGGCCTCGAATAGCTATTACCTACTAAGACCTTCTGGCTGCGGTTAGACAAGTAGGAACCAATGAAGTCAAGGAGAGGAGGCCGGATGCCGAGGGCTTCCAGTTTCACCAGAAGACGTCTGCGTGGTACCATTTCAAAGGCTTTGCTCAGGTCAAAGTAGATCACAATCACTGACAGCTGCTCATTACAAAGAGAAGTGACGAGGTTAAGAAAAGCTAAGTGACACACTTGGCATGATCTCCCAGGTGAAAAACTATAAAGTGAGTCGCTTAAGAGCTTATTTTCTAGGCAAAAGTCGAGAATTTGATTGAAAATAATTTTTTCAAGAAGTTTTGCTAGAGCCGGGGTTTATTGAACACCTAGATAATTATTTACGTCCGAACGAGTTTCCGACTTGAAGACAGGAAGAATAATAGATGTCTTCCATGAGTCAGGAAAGAATCCGTTTAGATAATAAACTGAGAATATATGGCTAAGCAATCGGAAGAAGCTCGGCACTCTCTTAATAACTGAGTTTGGAATACCGTCTGTCCCCGAAGAGTGCGAGTTTTTAGACGAATTATTTACTTACGAATTTGTTCTATGGAGAAATCAATAGTGCTAATAACATTCAATGAGGTATGCCTGAAACGTCGGAACCGGTTCAGATTCCATCGTAAGATGATTTGCAAAGAACGCACTAAACAGTTCTGCCTTGTCAGTCTTCGAGAACGAAGTTATTGTCTTCGTTTAGTAATGGAGGAATTTCAGAACCTCGTTTAGAGGACGATCGACGGTGGAATAGTTGAGCAACAGATTTTGCAGGGTTTGTCTCACTGAGTGCGCATGATTCCCTCTGTCTGTCACGTGCAAGACGAATCTTAGAGGCTAGTTCAAAAAAATCTCTGCGATCCTTAAATGTACAGATAACGAACTAGTATTTTGATCTTTTCAACTGCTTCCCTCAATTTCTTTAGTCTTGGCAAAAGAAAGTGAGGAACGGTGGATTCCGAGACGTAGGGCTTGACTTTTTTGGTTGGCACAAGCTCCAGGATGTTATTTGAAACGACTGACATTAAGTCACAAAGACTTGCTGTGTCGTTCACGGAGGAGAGATGCTGCCAGTTCAATGAGTCCAAAAAGTTACTAATTAAGCTCATATCTGCGAGGTCAAAAGCATGATAGGTACGAACGGCACTAGCCTTTTTCGATGAAACAATCGGAAGGCAACAGTAAATAAGTGTATGGTCACTTTCGAAGAGGCCCTGCTTAAAATCAACGAAGAGGGGAGCAATGTCGTTTGTGAAAATCAGGTCTAAAATATGCTTGTCTCTCGTTGAAGAACGGACAAGCTGGGACCAATTAGAAAAATAAATGGTATCTAGGAAAGGCGGAAATCTGGGTGGACAAAAGTTTGAAATCCAGGCAATTTCAGGAAAATTAAAATCCCCAGCAATTATTTTAATGTTAAAATTGGACTCCAAAACCATATTTAAAATTTCACAATGTTTTGCGTCATCATCGGATGATGAATTAGGTGGGTTGTAAATACATCCGAGAATCGCCTTTGGCCGGGGCGACAGGATAATGTATGCGAAGCAGTAATTACCAGCGAATGACGTAACATCTAGACCAAATGGGAAATGCTTAAATGAAGCTTTAATATAGAGAAGACAACCACCACCACGCTTCCTAATGTTGTCTTGACGGATGAGTCCAAGATTCAGTTACACATAAAACATCAGGCATTAACTCGAAAGCAATGGCTCTCAGTTGAATCATCTTATTAAAAACAGATCTAGCATTAATTACTATGACATCTAGCGTAGTTCGAGTATCCAAACTAGTGAAATAGTGAAATAATATAAAACATCGTTTTCTGTAGGTAAAGGCAAAACGAGGGTTTTGTATAACATCAAGTTCCTGGCCAATCGATTTTTCTGTTGATGTAGCAGTACTTTTCTGTAAGGATTAACGGGATCTTTCAAGTTAATATAAATCCCAATTATGTTTTAATGCGTCTGTAGTGTCAGCCATTATAACTTTCTTGGAAATTCCTTTACAGGTGCAAACGACTCGTTGTCAAAACGAGTGGCAACGAACATCCAGGTGGATTAAGGTCCCTCAGAAGTTCAAGAGAATTCTCACGCAGGTTATTTTTTTAGGGGCAATGACAAGCAGTCTTCGAATGGGCCAAGATTCTTGACTCCTAATGGCGTTCGTACTCCAAATGCTGCAATGCACCCCTACCCCAAGTACCTTCCCTCTGCAGTCATATTCCCAGTGGAATCCTAATACAAATGCTCCTAATTTGCTAGTATATTCAACAGGCCTAATTCGTAACCTCGTATGGACTAAGTTGTAATGTCCTGTTCATTAATGTTCTGTACAAACTCAGCTGGGAAGTGATATTGCCCCGTTTTCCTGTCCGCCATTCCTTACATAAATTACTCCTTTTTGCCCGCATGGCGCTCTTTCGATGCCATAAAATACTTTAGAGAACCGGACGTAAGCATCCGTTCCCTATTTTCTATTAACCACCAACCACTCAATGAATTAGCTACATTAACCCAGAAACTATCAGTTTGCTTCCTTAAACTTGTCGATGTAAATGCCAGATCTCTGCTTATTAGGATGCCCTTGTTTTAGATTTTGGTTTTTCTACCACTGTCCAGAGGTTGTTATAGTAACTTTAATGTATGCAACACCTTCCATAGCTGCCGCCAAACTCTCCACCACCTAGGCTTGCTTTACTTTCAAAAAGATCGTCAAGAAGATTTTTTGGAGGAATCTGTATCAAGGTTCAGCAAAGGCTGAAATTTCTGATACAAGCAAAAATGTGAGTCCCAGGAATAAATTGAGAAGAACTAGATGCGATCGCTTGGACAAGAATTTTATGTACCCGACTTTTCGGATTCCAACTCAAACCTATTGTCAGAGATAATATCAGATACGGGTAATTCGTACCGGGTGGTTTCAGTATCTATGGGATGCATTCGTTATACTACTGCATGCCTTCGGTAATTAACGGCTCCCCCTTCATCGATGATGACTGCGCTCAGGTGCATTCATTTTTTGATGGCCGGCATGCGGGTCGTTATCCATTGAAATTTTGTCGCGCGTGTTAGAGGGTGGCATGATGATTGCTCTGCCATCTGGCCCGCAGGTACTGGCGTTGGGTAATGTGTTCGGCCACTTGGGGAGTGCTCAGGTGAACGCATTTTCGAATGCCAGTGCCGGCGAACCAGATCGACAGGCAACCATCATGCCACCCTCTAACACGCGCGACAAAATTTCAATGGATAACGACCCGCATGCCGGCCATCAAAAAATGAATGCACCTGAGCGCAGTCATCATCGATGAAGGGGGAGCCGTTAATTACCGAAGGCATGCAGTAGTATAACGAATGCATCCCATAGATACTGAAACCACCCGGTACGAATTACCCGTATCTGATACTGTCTCTGAGGAGAAGTTTCAGTTGGAATCTTAAAATTCGGGCGAATATAGTTCCTTTCCCAGCGATCGCATCTGCATCTTCTCGCTTGCATTTCTGCCACTGGAGCTTCCGCGTTTCTGTATGGGAGACTGTCTCTGGTGGTTTCAACATTCTTTCCATAAAAAGATGTCTTTACATGTTGGTTTTTTCTATCACCATCACAAGGCCAATTAAGTTTTTGATTTTTTATATCCCAGACATGTCAAGTCATGCGTGATTTGAAGTCATAGTGTCAATTACATGCAGATAACTTCGAATCTGTTGAAATCCACTGGTTTCCCAATTCTGGTCGTAGAAAGTTCTAGACGGGGTAGTAGACTTCAGCATGTGGATTCAGGTTTTTAAATTGACAACCGGAAGTTTAAGTATAATGAGCTAGTTTAGCGTATTTGTTTTTTGTCTATATCAATGTCATCTTTAAGCAGACCCGGGAGTTCAGGCCATGACATAGTTATTTTTACCTTTCAACTGACATCTGGTGTTTTCTTATCCAAATGAACTTCTACTCAGTTTCCGCTCAGTCTGTAAGCTGAATTATTGACACGCCTTAATTCCTTCCATTGTAATGATTTCGTGCTAAGTTCGAATGTGAATATTTGCACTGTTAAACTGTTTGAACTTTTGAATCCTCTTAGTTCTCTGTTTATTTACCGTTTAAAAGTGTTCAATGTCACCGAGTAGGTTGCCCTTTATCTTTTTGCAATATGACATGTAGACAACTGCGTCAAATGCATCGGCTAGATGTTTCGTTCTGCGTTTGCTTCACCGTTGTTTTCGGTGGGCTAAGAAGCTTTTCAAAGAGAAACGGCTAGTCGAAGAGGCCAATTTCACCGCAAACAACTCGTTAAATGTAGCGGAACTTTTGTCTCACACACGAATAGCTCATAGAAAAACGTTGCATCTCATCCTTTGATAAAATTTTGGAAATCCCATAGCAGACACCAAGTTGACGGATTATGTTTTACAGGTTTTATTGCCGAAAACTTTTATTGAAAATTTTATCACTGCACTTCCTACCATCAGGGGTTGGCCCATGCCGTCCTTTAAACGATAACTTTTAACTATTGGGATGTAACCGTAGCCATTCGATCTCTTCTAGGATAAGATGGTGACGCAGCCAGTATTTTAAAGGCGGATGCCACTGTGCGTTTTTCGTTCGTTTCGTGTATGATATTCAAATGTGTGCACTTAACCAAAAAAAGGCACGGTTCATGAAAGGAATCGCACATTCGGCCTATCCCAAAGCACGGCCAGTTTACGTCATTTTAAGGCTGTTGCCCATGCAACAGACACTGCGATAACTTTTAATTTATTCCTTTTCACACGCAAAGATAGGTGTCGTAATTTTGTTTCTGTGAATACGATTGCAATGTGGAAAGCTTTGGTTCAGTTAATTTCAGTATAGTTTAGGGAAATAGGTTTACGCCTTTGACTTCCCTATTTGTTACATAAAAATCACAAGAATAAGAAGCAATGTAAAGAAGTTACAGTCAAGTGAATCTAGGCAGATTTAAGAAGTACACGGGTATTTGTAAGGCTAGGTAATCACATAGTCTTCGTGATGCTGCAACATATGTATATCAAGCCGAGGTTTGAATGCCTCATGAATGGTTTGAATGCGACATGAAAATTGACTCAGGCAGGTTATTCCGCGGTTCCATGACACGGTTGGATAAATTTTTACATACAATCTTACTTGTGACACACGTAGTTTGAATGGATGACCTCAGAGATT
Organism: Schistocephalus solidus; assembly: GCA_017591395.1. NCBI lineage: Eukaryota > Metazoa > Platyhelminthes > Cestoda > Diphyllobothriidea > Diphyllobothriidae > Schistocephalus > Schistocephalus solidus. Next base: position 131,637 of record WEDG01004666.1, on the reverse strand, counting down.
ATTCGTTGTGGCATGCTGGAAAAAGGCATCTAACCGCAGTTAAGGCCGCAGCAACGTCTCTGGACTATAAACTACTACAATTTTCCCGGGATGAAAACCTCACCCAGTACATAGATTTGGAAAACAGGCTGGGAAAAGGTCAACGATCAAATTGTTTAGATTTCGTTTTCAGTAAAGGGCATGAACTCACAACCACCACTATGGTTAAGTGACCATATTGCTTTTACCTGCGTGTATTCCCTCCTATCTCCACAACGGCAACTAAAGAGACGCAGAAACAGTTGGAAAGGGAATTTGGACGCAATGAGACGTGATGCATCCACGGAAACCTGGTAAGTCAATATAACCGAAAGCGATGAAACCTGGCAGCATTTCCAAGGGACAATAGCGCACCTAATTGAAGTCCATTGCCCAATGAAAATTATAAGACCATATGCTTGAACTTCATGGATCAATCCGACGATATTTATTTATTTATTTATTTAGAATTTATATTTGGTTAGCACCGGGAAGGTACTATCTAAGCAAACATTAGTAACGAAATAAAGTTATGACAATGTGTGCAGATAAAATGTACAAATTCATAAATTTTCCTGCTATTTCAACAGTTAGCAATGTTTTAAAATTAATGGTGAACTAGAAAAAATAGGCAGTGAAAAAAAAACTCCCACCATGAAAATGGAGGCAGAGTTCAATAGGCCTTCATTTTCGAATAGAAGGTAGGAGAAAAAAACTGCTTAGGAAAAAATAGTCAGGTGGTAGAATAGGGTAATACTGCAGTAGCATTTCAGAATGAGATAATGAAACGTCGAGGTGATTCGTTCTTGATCACTTAGGCGTATGAAACAGAATCTCATGAAAATGCGTCAATGAACTTAAGTCCTCAGCATCATAGGATCCAGAATTGAATTCTGATGATGGTTAGTATCCAAAGAAATCGCAGCATTTAAGACTGTGGACCACCGAATTTGTACGTCCGAATGACGTCATCGTTTGGAGGACGGGTGATATAAGGAGACATTATAGTTCATGGGCGTCTGCAGGTAGCGTAAATATAGTTTCGAGAGGGTTACTCAAATTCCCGATGGTCCTTTCTCCGAGTCATGGGGAAAGCTACTGGGAAAAGATGAGGAAAATAAAAGGTTAATAGCATCAGTGTTAAGATAAATGTGCAGTCTTCGCTTGAATGCAGATAGACTAGTTAACGACCTAATTTCAATTGGCAAGTTATTCCAAAGAAAACTATACCTAGAAGCAAAGAAGAGAGCGTTTACACGTGGAGGATGCAGGGGGAGGTATAATTAGTTCAGAATTTCTTAGGTTATAAGGAAGACTAACGGGGGTAATGACAGAAAGCTTTGGGAGAGTTGACCTATTATTAAGACGAAAAAGGAGACAAAAGCCTGCTTCAAGTCTCCTGACCCAAATAAATTTTTGCTTCGTTAGCTGGCATCTTGTTGAGTAGGAAGTAGTTAAAAGAGTCGGATATAGGAGTTTTTTGTGAAATTTCTTTGAACATTTTCAATTTGTGAACGGCTAGATTCGTTCATCAAACCGAAGAAAAGGACAGCAAAAATTCAAGAATGGGAAGTACAAACATACGATAAAGTCTTAATTTAATTTCAGGAAGGTAGAAATTATAAGAAATAAAGCCGCAAATCTGAGCAGCTTTGGCCGTAATTCTATCGGCATGAGGCGAAAGATCTAATTTATTGGTGTAGCTTAAGCCCAAGTCCTTGATGGAGGAACATTCAATCATATGGCAACCTTCAAAGATAAGAGGTTGCGGCAGCCTTACAGGCCCAAAACTCATGTAGCGACACTTAGTAGGTGAGAACTCCATTAGCCACGTGGAGCTCCAGGCCGAAAGAGCGTCTAAGTCTGAATGAATTTGTTCTAGGCACCGCTCGGTTGTAGAGTTAGAGAAGGAATACACGCATTTGAGATCATCAGCATAAATAAAAGATTGAGAATGTTTAACTATCGATGAAATATGATTTATATACAGTAAGAACAACAAAGGACCTAATACGGTTCCTTGAAGGACACCACTAACAATTGGGGTAGCACTTGAGTATGAGGACCCTACTAAAACTTTTTGTTTTCGATCATTTAGGTATGATCTAATAAAGTCAGTAAGGGGACTACGGAGTCCTATAGCTTCTAGTTTAGCTAGAAGTCGTTTATGAGGCACTTTATCGAATGCCTTACTAAGATCAAAATAGATAACTACTACAGATAGATGATCATTACGAAGAGAGGTTAGTAGATTTAGAAAAGACATGTGGCAGGTTTCACAAGAACGGTCCGGTAAGAAGCCGTGTTGGGATAAGTTGATAATTTTATTGCTTATGCAAAAAAATCCGTGATTTGTTTTGCAATTAGTTTTTTTCGAAGAGTTTAGCAAGAGAGGGCGTTTTATGAACACCGCGATAGTTATGAATGTCCGAGCGGGAACCAGATTTAAAAACTGGTATTATAATAGAAGTTTTCCAATAATCGGGGAAGAACCCATTTCGAGAAATACTGAGTATAATTTGCTTAGTAAAGGTGGAAAATCCCTTAACTGTTTAATAAGTGAGTTTGGAATGTTATCAGTTCCAACTGAATGTGAATTTTTTTAGGTGAGCTATTTCTTTTTTTGAATACATGAAGGCGAGAAATTAATAGTTGTTAGAAGCGAATTTGAAAGCAGATGAATTGTGGGAGTGGGGGCTAGTTTCAGTGGTAAAGTGGTTGGCAAAAAACGAATTTAACAATTCTGCTTTGCCCAAATCATCTGTAACAAATTTTCTGTTACAGTCGAGTAAGGGCGGAGTTACATTCGGACGCTTAGCCGATGACCGAACATGAAAGATTTGAGCAACAGATTTGGATGAATTGGCATCACTTAGTGCCCGAGACTCCCTACGCTTATCTCGCGCGAGCCTTATTCTCGATGCTAATTCAAATATTTGTGCAATCCTTAACTGAACTGACAAAGAGCTTTTAGATGAATCTTTAAGTTGCTTTCGTAATTTTTTAAGTCTGTTCTGGAGAAAATGCGGAACAGTAGAAGAAGCTGAATGTGAATTAAAAATCTTAAACGGGATAAAAGCCTTGATTTTTTCTGTGAGGCTCTGCAATAGCTCACGGAAAAAGTTTAGATCGTTGATTGAGAATATGCTATGCCAATCTAGAGTGCTAACGAAATTATTTATTGTTTCATGGTTTATGTTAGCAAAGTCGAGGTTATTGCATTTTAAACTCAGGCTTCGTAAGAAGGGGAATTGGAAAACAACAGTGAATTATTGCGTGATCACTTGTAAATAGATCATGATGGAAATTCATAAAGAGAGGGTGAACATCGTTTGTAAAAAAATTAAATCTAAAAATGTTGTCATTTCTAGTAACTGATCTGACCAGTTGGGACATGTTTGTAAAAGTTAATAGTATCGACCAATTTCTGATGTTTAGGCGGGGAGGAATTGGCCTGCCAGTCAATGTCTGGCAGATTAAAAATCGCCTACGATTATTTTGACATCAAACTGAGTGTCTGCAACTTTTTCAAATAGTTCACAGAGCTCGCTTTCATTGCCAGAATAACACGGAGGATTATAGACACAGCCAATTACCGCTTTTTTTATTGTGCGGGAGGATGACTGAAGAAAAGCATACATTTCCAAGAAAAGACGAAATGTTCAGATGAAAAGGGAAATGTACAAAGGATGACTTAATATAAAGGAGGCAACCACCGCCACATTTTTCAGCGCGGTCTTGTCGGTACAAATTGAAATTATCTATAGCAAGCGTCGAGTCAGAAATAAGAGAGTGAGCCCAGGATTCAGTGATGCACAGCACATCTGGATCAAGCTCAAAGGCTACTGTTCTTAGCTCAGCCATCTTATTTACAACTGACCTCGCATTGAGTGAAACTAAGCTGAGCGTATTCCTGAGCGGCAGGTTACGCTCATCAGTATTTATAAAAAGGATAATTTGGTGGCGGAGAAGAAAAACTGGAAAGAAGAAACGAAAGGTGGGAAACAAAATTGCTCTGGTCTACAATTTGTCGAAATGTTACTGTTAAGAGAACTGAGATTATTGTACAGCGGCATATTTGGATGAAAACCTTGGAAGGGAAGGCTATATTGTGGCGTTTGAAAGATAGGGGTGGCATAGAAATGAGATTTTGAGGGACGTTAGCAAAAAAATTGGCGGAAAAACGTGCATTTGAAAAAAAGGAATAATTGATTTCGAAAAAAACTGGTAGCATAATAAGACGCCTTAAATATTTGTGGATTTCGGACAATTTTTGGGTTGGGAAAGATGCTAACGTTAGCGTTCGGAGCTTTTGTAGATGCTGAGGGGTTAGCAGGTTTCCCATCGGTAATGCCATTGCTGATCTTAAAGCCTGGATTAGCCACAGATTTAGATTTACTAGGAGTTTTCTTAGGGTTAGTAGATTTAGCAGGTATAGCCGGCATGGTTTGCTTTGGATGAGAAAGAAGTGGAGTTGACACAATTTCCCTCAAACCAGAAACAAGGTTAACAGGTGAAGATTCAGCTGGAATCGAAATTCCTGTCGATCCGGAGGGCCGTGGGCTTGCTTTAGCTACAGGACAAACCTCAAGGAGCAGTAAAAAAACAGAGATTGTGGAAGAAGTGCTTTTATATTCAAGATTCCATATGATTTGCCGAATATTAAGTGCAAAGAAATGAATGCCGTAAGTAAATACGGATTGTTAGAACTACCTTCGAGGGTCAACTGATAACAGAAGCCACATTATGCCCTAGAAAGCTTTATGGCTACATTTACAGTCGAAGAGAACACCGGAACGAAATTTCGAGTCTAAAGGAAACCTCAGGGACATATTAACTTGAGGACCGCAGAAAGTTTAGCTACTGTCCCAGTCTTTTGGATCGTCGTTTAAAGTGGAATCATCTTATGAAAATCCGGAACTTGCGATGGGTGAATATACGGCTGTCATTGAAACCGTAGCCTTTTCAGTCGATGAAGTCAGACGGATCCTCAACCAAATCAAGCCAAACAAGTCTCCTGGTCCGTATGCGATCCCTGGGCTAATACTTGAAGAACTATCTGCTGACCTTCTAATGCCTCCTTCATCTCTGTTCGTGCTGTCAATGAGAACAAGGAGCTTGCCTTCGCTGTATAAGGCAGCCAATATCGTTTCCTTACATAATGGAGGTAGCAAGATGACAGAAAACATCTTAAGGCCTATAAGCTTGACTTTCTTTTCCTGCAAAACAATCGAAGTCCTTATAAAGCGTGCTATAAATGCTATAAATGCGTACTTTGTGATGAAAATGACGTATTACAGAATTCTTAGCATGGTTTTTGGCGAGGGCATTCCTGCCTTTCAAACCTGCTGAATTCTCTCGAAGGCTGCACCAGTGTTGTAGAAGGCGGCTTCGAAGTAGATGCAGTGTAAATCGATTTATTTAAAACCATTTTCGCTTTTTACGTAAACTGAGCGTTCTTGGCAGCAAGGGGAAGCTTTTGAACTGGATAAGGTCATTTTTGGTTGGCCGAAAACAACGCGTCTGTATAGGAGAGGATAAATCGGACGGGGTGAACGTGATTAGTGATGTTCCACAAGGCTCCGTTCTTGGTCCCCTACTTTTAATCCTTTATGTTAACGACAGTCTTCAGGAACTGAACCGTAAGAGCATATTTTTCGATGACATTAAGCTGTAGCAAATAATTAAAGACCAGAGCGATCAGAATACTCTGCAAAATAATCTGCGCAGACAAGCAAACATGGTCTGATTAATGGCTCCTATATTTCAATGTGCAAAAGTGTACTGTTCTCCACCTGCGTCCAACCAATTATCTTCCAACTGCCAATGTTAGGACATATTACCTGAATGACACTCAAATTCCCATCGAAAATCTTCTTGCTTTGATAGAGACCATCTGAAAATCGTTTGCAATGCTTCAAGGCTGCCAACGCCACCATGCGAGAACTGCAAGCTATCAAAAGGGCGTGTGTATCTTTCGACGAATAACTATTTGGTAAAGTCTACGGTACTTTCGTTCGACCTCACCTGGGATAAAGCGTACAAGCATGGTGACCATGGTTGGCAAAAAACAAAATATATCTGAAGAAAGTGCATTGTCGTGCACAAAGCCAGTAATATGTCGAAAATACCACTCTCATAGAAATACTGGAATGCCTAAATCTATTCCCTTTGGGCTAGAGGCAGCACCGAGGTAATCTTATCGTAGTTTACAAGATACCACACGGCCTTGATCAAGGGTTGCGCTTTGAGGACATGTTTCAGTGGCATCTCTCGCCTCATCTTCGGGGACAAGAAATCAAGCTGCACACGAAAATTTCCAGGCTACACCTCTGCTCTGAATTCTTCATGGAACGGGTAGTAAAACAGAAGAATGAGCTCACGTAAACAGTCCTGTAGACTACGCACCTAGAGCTTTTCAAGAATTGCTTGGATATTTTTATATGTCCAGAATTTTCCCTCAAAGACCTTAACACGAAGTAATAGAGAGTCAACTGAGACATTACTTATTTGAGAAAAACAATACAACTTATATTATGTGAGTAATATTTGTAAAGTGTACGTTATAAAGGGTAAGTACGACAATTTAACCGTCGATTACGACGAGGTCCACCGTATGATCCACGGAAGGATGGCGCAGGGATGGTGACTTGCTCGTGATTTAGTTTAAAGTGATAGTAGACTTGCGCTGCATCTACCACATTCTCTCCTCCTCCCCCACCTGAGCCCGGTGTCATGACAGAGTCAAGAAGACCAGAGATGGGAGAGGGCGCAGGTGAATGGCGTGGCAGGATACGCCCCTGGGCATACCTCCACACCAAGCTCGGATCCCACTGAGTGGGATTGCCATAAGAGCCCCATTAAGAACGAGCCATTGCAGCCTGGCTATCAGCTCGCCGGTCAGCCACTCCACACAAACACAAATTAGGCTAACCACGTGGTCCGAGTGTTCCCGTCATTTGGCAAACTTCCAAACCACGGTTAAAAGCGCACTGTGATAGTTTCATGCGCTTCAGATTGTTAATAGTGAGGAAAATGCGTTGATCTGTTGACCTCAATCTCTACCTCACCCCCAAAATCAGACCACCGTCCGAGCCAGTGAGCTCTCTGATGTGGGAGTAGGCGCATTGGCTGACAGGTCGGTGTACCCGTCGTCGCGCGCCACAGCACGACCTGGCCCCTATAACGCACACACCAGGATTGACTAAATCAGGGAATATGGAGGAGCCATCGCCGTCTAACTCCCAGTCCATTGGTCAGCCACTCGACACACAGAGCACATACACACGGCCAGCAGCGTGGTCTGGTATAAGCGTCCGATTGGCAGCCCTCCAAGCCACGGTGTCTATTATGGCAGTTCGACCGTCGATTTCGACGAGGTCCACCGTATGCTCCACACCAGGTGGTGCAGGGACGGTGACTTGCGCGTGAATTAGTTTTAAGGGATAGTAGCCTTGCGCTGCAGCTACCGCACTCTCTCCTCCTCCCCCACCTGAGCCTGGTGTCAAGACAGAGTCAAGAAGACCGGAGATGGGAGAGGGCGCAGGCGGCTGGCGCGGCTGGAGTCGCCCCTGAGCGTGCCACCACACGTGCCACACACACGGTGTCTAGTATACCATGATAGTCTCAGGTAAATGATGATGATAGTGAGGGTTTTGTCTATTTATTGGTGTAGGTAGTATGCACTGGTGTGGCTTAGCTTCCGTCGGTTTACTGCAGGTTGTCGTGGAGGCGCATGTGTCCTTATAAGCCCATGCGGTGTGTAAATGTGCGGGAGCAGTGAGGGCAGTGAAGGCGGGCGCGTTGACTGTATGGTGGAGCCACGGGCACTGGTTCATCCGCCTCCGTGCGATGGATTCACAGGTGACCGACCAGGCCAATGCGTGAGTTGAAGTCGCGGGCGCAGTGTTTGCAGGAGAAATCGGGAGAGGCTTGTGGGATGTCAGTCATGGAAGTGGGGGTGGCAGTGGCGGTAAGAATGGCAGGAGATGAGGGTGTGCATGGGGTATTTGTGTTGTCGGCATTGCGGTGAATTCCGTTGTCATCGATGCGCCTGTGACCGAAAAGGCATATTCGATGAGTGAATGCGCGAGGAAAGTGAGGGCAGTTGATTCGGCGATCTCTGCTCTATGTTGGTGCTCCAGGCACTGGTTCGCCAGTCTCTGTACTGTGGATTCGAAGTGACTGACCAGGCCAATGTGTGAGGTGAATGCGCGGTCGCATTGAGGACAGTTTAGTAGAGGGTCCCCATCGCTGGTGGTGGTGGTGGTGACGGCGGTGGTGGTGGTGGTTGTGGTGTTGGGGATAACAGGCGATGAGTATTGGGATGTGGTCTCTATGGTGGTGGGGGTAATGGAATTGATGCCAGGACTGAGGGTGAAGGAGTCCGAAAGAGGGTTTGCAGAATTTGACGTAGAATTTGGAATTGTCGGATTGTTGGTGCATTGCATCCAAAAATGTCAGATTAGGCCAACTTGCGCACGGAAAATGCGTTGACAGCGCTGGCATGTTGGAAAGGCCTGGGCATCGACGGTGTCGGTCCGGGACGCTGGTGAATTTTATGCGGCCATTTTGGCCTTGGCGGTGGCGATCCGGTCGGCCTTATAGATTGCTGATCCAGTCTTCCTGGGCGGGGTCCTCCCAGGTCGCCGGGTTGATCTGCAGCTGCTTCACGGAATTCTTCAGAGTGTCCTTGTAGCGTCATTTTTGACCTCCCTGACGGCGAGCACCCATAGCGACGTCTTTGTAGAAAATTTGTTTGGGTAGTCACTCGTCGTGCATCCTCACCAGGTGGTCACTCCATCGCAGTTGCAATTGCCTCAGCATGGCATGGATGCTGAGGATTCCGGTCCGCTCCAGGACTTCCGTGTTCGGGATCCTGTCTTGCCATCTCAGCTTCAGTATTGCGCGGAGGCAGCTGAGATGGAAATGATTAAGCGTCCTGGCTTGGTTCTAGTAGACGGTCCAGATCTCCGCTTAGTAAAGGAGTGTCATCAAGACGACTGCCTTGTAAATCTACAGTTTCGCGTTCAGATGAATACTGTGGTGATTCCGCACGAGGTTCGCAGCCGGCCGAAGGCCTGACTGGCTTCGGAGATCCGTTGGGTAACCTCGTCATCGAGTCTCGGGTTGCGTGACAGTGTGCCTCCTAGAAAAACGAAGGTTTCTACATTTTTGAGTTGAGAACCGTTGACATTGATTCGGGGAGTATTTTATTCTGCACTGGGTGCTGGCTGGTGCATGACAACCGTTTTGACTATAATGATTGTTAATCCGAACTTGGCGCAGCCTGCGGTGAAGAGGTCTATATTCATTTGCATGTTCTCATCTGTCACCGTGTAAATGGGGCATTCGTCCGTGAAGAGCAAGTCATGGACTGTAGTCGTAGACGCACGCGTTGAAGCCTGCATACGCCGACTGTTTAGAAGGTATCTATCAGTTCTATAGGCGATGCAGATCCCAGGCTGCTCATCACGGTAGTATTCCATCAGCATAGCCGTGAACATGAGACTGAACAGGGTGGGAGCCAATACGCAGCCCTGCTTCACTCCGTTGATCACTGCGAATGCTTCGCATACCGCCCCATTGTCAGTGACACCCGCGGTCAACCCTTCATGAAGCTGACGCACCATGTGCGTGAACCACTCAGTACAGCCAAATTTCTGCATGACTTTCTACAGTCCGTCGCAATTCACCGTGTCAAAGGCTTTCGTCAAATCCACGAAGGTAGTGTATAGGTGAGTTCGCATCTTCTGACAGTTCTCGTGTAGCTAGCGGGTGACAAAGATTATGTCGGTTGTTCCGCGGTGTCGGCGGAAGCCACATTGGCTTTCCGGGACAAGGCCCTGCTCTAGGTGACCGTTCAGATGATTGAGAAAGAAACGGGCAATGATCTTCCCGACGATGATGAGCAACGTGATGCCTCTGAGCTTATCACAGAGTTGCCGGTTCCCCTTCCGCTATTCTAAATTCTTAATAGAGATGGACAATGGTCACGTCTTTGAAATCATGAGGAACGTTTCCTTGGCGCCACATCCCCTGGAAGATTGTTGGGAGTACCGACATCAGCCGGGCCCGACGTGCTTTTAGACTTTCGGTGGGATTGTGTCGGATCCCAGTGCTTAACCGATGGAAATATGCTGCACGGCCCTGATGGTTTCTGGTAGGGAATGAGGCAGATCCAGGTCATATGCCCCTTTTCCTGCCTTTGCTTAGACAGTACCTTCCCGGTGCTAACCAAATATAAATTCTAAATTCTAAATTGTTCGTGTCCACTTAAGGGAGTCGTTCAATAACAGCATCAGAGAGGGCCGATGAGCAATTAAGGACACTCCTGAAGTGCTCGGCCAAGTGCTTCAGAATTTGCGATTTCTCTATCAGCAGTGTTGTGCCGTCAGAGCTGAGTAGCGGTGCGGTCCCCTTGATGCAGGGACCGTATATGGCCTGATGGCTTCGAAGAAGTTTTTAATTTCATTGCGGCCCGCATACCCTTGGATTTCCTACGCCATGCGGACCGTCCAGGCGTCCTGCATCTCCCGCAGCCGTTGCTGTACAAGGCGGCGGCATCTGAAGAAGGCTGCTTTGGTGGCGTCAGTCCGAAGGTCCATGTAGGCTTTGTGTTGTCCATTCTTCTCCGCGAGTAAGATGCTGATGTCGGTGTCATTTTCGTCAAACCAGTCCTGGTGTTGATGGCTTGCGCGTCCGAGGACATCGAGGGCAGTTGACTGGAGGACATTTCGCAGTTGACACCATCGTGTCTCCCCGGTGGCTTTATTATCTGGAGCATTCATGTTCTCCAGTTTCTGTGTTATTTAGTTGCTGAAATCAAAACAGTTAGTAGTCAAACTTAACAAAATAGTATTTAACTTTCCTGGTGGTCGCTTAACTTTTGGGCCTTCGTTGGGGTTGAAGTCAGGGCCTCCTCTGAAAGATGACGAGGCGGTGATCCGTTCAACCATCGGGATCGCGGATCGCCTTGGTAACCAGCACGTTCTGTCGATCTCGCCTCCGGACGAGAACATAGTTCAGCAGCTGCCAACACCGAGATCGAGGGTGCATCCACGTGGCCTCCATCCGCGTCGGAAGGCAGTAGAAGGTATTGGTTGGCAGGAGACGGTGTTCCACACACGTTTGCAGAAGAAGAAAGCCGTTATCATTACAGCTACCGAGACCGTGGGGACCCAGAACTCCCTGCCCGGCACCGTGTTCCATCCCGACGCGGGCGTCGAAGTCACCAAGGATAATTAACTTTTCCGCCTTCGGCACAGTCGCTAGCAGGGCGTGCAGGTTCTCGTAGAATTTATCCTTCGCCGCATCAGAGTTCGTCATAAGGGGAGCGTAGGCACTGATGACGACGGAGAACTTGTCTCCCCGAAGAGGCAAGCGGAAGCTCATCAGGCGATCATTGATAAACTGTGGCAGACCGGGCAGATGTCCCAAGATGTCGTTTCGGATGGCAAAGGCAACACCAGCGTCGCATCGCTCTGCCTTTGACAGGCCGCTCCAGAAGAAGGTGTAGCCGGCACCCACCTCCTCCAGCTGACCCTGCTCATAGATTAGGGTCTCGCTGAGAGCAGCAATGTCCACCTTATAGCGCACCTGTTCCCAAGCGACTACCGCCGTCCTCCGTTCTGGCCGGTTGCTCCTAGGATTTTCTAAAAGAGAACAAACATTCCAGGCTGTTATTGTGAGTGGACTGACCCAAGCAGCCCGGAGTGTATGGCACCGGGGTAGGGACGGGGGTATTGTTGTTTGTTTGAGTTTTTCAACCGCGTATTTTGCGAGCTGCGAGCCGCGGCCGGCTGCAGAAGACGTGATACCCAGCATTTTTTAGGGCACCTTTTCTAGCCCCTTACTTCCTGAGGAGGCAAGTAGTGCTGTCCCAAAATAGGACTGCTCGGATGTCCCAGACGGCTGCCGAACTCCACTATGGGTAACGGTTTGGTTTTGGTGGGAGAGTGACCCGAGCTAGCCTGGGCCGCCTACGGGGTTGCTGTCGCCCCCACCGTAGGACATTTTGAGAGGGGGATGTGGGATTTTCGGGAGTCAGACATACCGGGTGTGGAGGCACAAACAACACCGGAGACCCTCACCTGGTTTAGCCCGCCAGTCCTGACGGTTGCCTGGGGTATGGCCGTTGGAAAGAAGCCAACTTCGAGGAGCCACAGGTGAGATTTTGGTACCAGTTAGAGGCAGCCACAGGAGCATTCACCACCTGTACGAGACAAATGGAGCGACCAAATGCACTCTGTGTGGTGCTACCCCTAACTAGTAAACCTACACCCCAAAAGTACGTACACAGATGTATATGACTAACTAACTTGTAAAAAATAGGGTTTTCAAAGGCTTTGCATATCATCCTCGTCAAATAAACTGAAATATGCAGTAACGACTCGGCCGTTTATAGGTCCCGAATGTTCTGGATAAATTACGATCTTGCACTTCTTTGAAATTTCGTTTTGATAGGCTGTTATTTGCACAGAAAGAACTTTTGTAGTCCGTCAGAATTTTTTTAAAAAAAAATTGCTAACATTCTAGTTAATGAGAAATTTCCATACCAGAAAAAAATATCACATAGACGTATTAAGTAATTTTACGCTTACAGTTACAGCGAAAACGTAGGAAGCAGTTATTGCGAAGTGGTGTTAATGTCCAAGCAGTCCCTAAGGGACAGCTGTTAGTCGTAAATAAGCTCGTTTGATTCCCCATAAACTCTCATTATTTGTGCTGTTCTCGCCCCTTTACATGATATTCTAATCAATTTGTGTCAGCTCTTATTGCTTCAAATCTCTTAAGTTACATTCGTTTAAGAGAAATATCACTAATTTTCTACATTAAGAATATTTTCCAGGAATTCTGGGTACCGAACCGGTCAAATCTGCCTTCCGGCTCGATGGAGTTCGTGGCCTCTGAGCCCGGTCCCGAGTTATTTCTTGAGGGCAATGTCGCCTTCGCTGCAGCCTCCCAAACCGTTAATAGTTCAGCAGACTGTGAGCAACCATTCGCGGATGCTTGGTGCGCAATCCTGTTTCCTTGAAAAAGAAGGGAGACTGAAAACTCACTGCACTTGTAATAACCCTTCCTTGTTTCAAGCTGCTATCATCCCACGGATAGCAGTTTTTCTCCTGAATTACATAACTTTAGGAAAATCACTAACATCTTAACTCTTCCAGTACTTTTTTTCATCGATAGCCTGATTCCCACTGCATATTTGTTCTGATATATTTCCTGCATGAAATACCATTATTTAATCCGAAAATGTTTGACGAATTAGACTAATGTAGAGCAGAAAAAGATCTGCGTGACTAAGCACTTGTCTACATCTACGATACCACAGAAACTTTTAATTTGAGGGATCTCGGTGAAATTAGTCCATATTTTCATCGTATTCGGAAGAATAAAAAATTTTTTTAGAAGGGTGAAAGTACATTTAATTCATAAAAACGCGCAACATGCTCGAATGCCACAGGAAGACAAGTCCTTGGTTCAAGGATAGAGGGTCAGTCGTTTTAAGGACGAACGACCAAAGAAGCCGGGCACGAATTCCAGGTTATGTGGACCATAGGTTGTTTATGGCTCACCAAAGAAACCTTAAAAGCTTGAATTGCCCATTATAACCTCTCTCATCTTTGTGGGTATGTCTTTCATAAAGTAAATGTACTTAGTCAAGTTAAGTCGGCTCGGTTGAGTTAATCGTTGGGTTACCTTTGCACAAGGGATACCAATTTACGAAAAATCGGTTATCATTAAGAAGCCTGCCGAAATCCGTTGACGATAGACTTAGTTGATAACGAGGGACCTTCCGTTAAATGAAGCCACATAGCAAGTGCTGTTAATTACAATAGCTGGAAATGATGATTTTCTAAAGCCTAAATAGCTGTTATATGCGTGAAAATTCCTGTCAAATGAGTTAAATTGATTTCTAGGAGCTCGTTATCGGTGTTTTTGCCAACACTGAGTAAATAAAAGGCCACAATCCCAACAGTGATAGAGTAATGATAAAGTAGAAGCACATTATCCATGCAAAATTAAGATTTGAAAACGTTTGAGGTACTTCATTCTGGTCATCTGAATTTCGGTCATCACGTTGCGTGTGTGACATCACACTGCACTAACAAAAAATAGCATGATATGCACTGTGACAACCAGTAAACTGCTTGCTGTCAAACAGTCTTTCAGAGAACTTAATAGAAATTAGCAACTGATCATGCTTGTATAATTCGGTCTTCTGGTTGACGGAAGGTCTCAGTTACTTTTGATAAGTTATCTTACTATACGCATGAATGTTACAACAGTCGGGTTACCGTCATAATTTTATGGGTTGAGTTAAAATATTTTTGTAACTAAGTTTGGCCTGTATGGTGAAACATATTATTGCATTCTGGAATTATCGCTGTCCTTTAGGGAAAGTATGCGCGCAGATTCCCACAGCAACTTTTCAGACCGAAAGTTGTTCTGATTTCTGAAAATAATTGGCCATTTACACCTCATCTCAGTTCACTTACAGATAATAAACTCGAATCAGACAGAGCCACTCTCGTCTTTCTAGTTTTTGATTTCGAGCGAGCAGTAGACTCGCGCAGTAGACGAAGAAGGTAACGCTGGTGTCCTCTACGCTGATTTCAAGAAGGCTTTCGACAACCCTTCAAACAAACGTCTAATCTATAAATAATATGAAATTGGAATAAGGGGAAAGCCACTGATATAGATCACAGATTTCTTAAATGGAAATCACAAACAGTGTGCAACGGTGCATCGAATTAGCCCTGCTCCAGTTCTCATTGGTATTTCCCAAGGTTAAGTCTTAGTTTCGATGATCTTCCCAGTGTATACCAATATCTGTGTTGAGAACCTGGATTGCGACGCCCTCATGTTTGCTGATGATATCAAATTGTGGAAAGCCATCAGATTAGTCGCAGATAGGCACGCCGTTTAACAGTCTCCGGGTTCCTGGTTTGTAAATGTTAACATTTATAAGTATGCGGTTCTTAAACTGTACTCCAAAACCGACATCAACTAGTGCAGATTACAAACGTTGTCTCAGACCAATCTCCTATTACTTGTGGAGTACTACAGGGCACCATCCTAGGGCCCCTTTTCTTTTTCATATATCCATGACCTATTGACAATATCGACCACTGCCAAAACATTTATATATGCAGATGATCTAAAACTTGCATATGCGTATAATGAGCAGACAGTTAATAATATGCACACTACCATCACAATCTACAGAAGTGGATTTCAAAGAAAAAATTAATGATTGGAATAAACAATGGTTAATGGCATTCTCACCGACCAAATGCAATCTAATGATCTTACGTTCATAAAAACTGCCACCCGTAACTTTTGATGATAGCGAAATAAAAGAATCCCTATCCATAATAGACTTAGGAATGAGCTATACAAATACTCTTGACTTATCCTCCACGTTACACAATTATCACCAAAAGCCACTCGCCTAGGCGGATTCATATGTAAAATTTTCATCTCAAATGTACTAACGAAATATCTTTTTAACATTTACGTATTACCTCTCCTTGATTGCTGCTCAATTTTCTTTGGTATAATGCCATCAGATGGCCGGAAGAAATTAGAAGGCATTCAAAGAGGCTTTACCACATAGGTCACAGAGGTATTTTTTTCAACAGGACTACTCCGTACAAGAGAGAATGAAATGGAGGGCGCTAAAAGCGGAATTGGAGAACTTGAAAGACCAGGGAGAGAAGGGACTTGTAATAAGAAACGGAGTGATTGTTCGAATACAAAAACCCCTTCTGTGGAGGACGCCCATCATTCTGAAAAAAGTCTCACGGTTGAGCAACTAATCCAATGCAACAATCTACACAGAATCCAGTTCTACTGCGGAAATATGCAAAGCCTCTTGAATATGGACTCATCCTGTGCGAATGTGGATCCAGCTGCCTCAATTAAAGAAGGCAGCGACATAGCCGGCATAAAAACACACAAAATAAACTAAAATGTTTATATACCAATGCCCAAAAGCCTACTCCCTAAATTAGACGAGCTTAAGATATACGTGTGCCAAAACTTCACCAGATATCATCTCCATAACTGAAACGTGGCTGACCGCGAAGGTGGACGATCGTGAAGTTGCCATTCCAGGTTTTCAGTTATTCAGAAAGGATAGAACAGGACGTCATGGTGGGGGTGTGCTGACTTATGTCAGATATGGCCTGCTCGCGTCAGAAAAAAAGGAAAAAGCTCGCGTGCGAAACTGAAGCCATCTGGCTCACCATCAGAACGCCGGGGTCTCAAGCACTGGAGATCCTAACGGTCTACCAACCACCAAGAAACGATCCGCAGTCAGACAGTAGACTGATAGATGATTTAGAATCGTTTGCTAGTCGATCCGAAGTAATGATTATGGGCGACTTTAACGCTCCAAATATCGATTGGAATCTGAGCTCGGCACCAGGCTCGGAATTAAACTTCGATCGCCGCCTCCTAGAAGCTATACACAAACGCTTCCTAACTCAACACGTCCTGTCTCCGACCAGAATACGCGAGAGGCAACAAGCTAATTGTTTGGACCTTGTATTGACAAAGGCGCCTGACAGCGTAGATGTTGTGAACTGTCTATCCCCGCTGGGCAAAAGTGATCACGTAGTCCTACAATGGGAATATTCACTCTTCTCTGTCCCCGATCGAAGCATCACAGTCAAACGCAACCTACGGCGTGGAGACTTTACCCAAATGAAAAATTGATGTGCGCCATTTTAGATTGGAATGAAACATTCACCGGGTGTATTCTCGAGGATTGGTTGCAATTTAAGGCCGTATTACAGGACTTATCACCAATTACTGTCCTAATTCGAAAAAGATCACCAACAGGCCCCAGTGGCTAACGGAAACACACTGAAGAGTGAAGTAAACCGCAAGCGAAAGCTATGGCAAACTTATCTCAGGGGAAAAAGACCGCCGAATCGCTGACGAAGTACAAGACGCAGAGGAACAGGTTAAAAGGCCTGGTTTATAAAGCCCGCCAAAGTTTTGAGAGTAACTTGATAAACCGTGCAGCAGAAAACCCGAAGCTCTTCTACAACTACATTAGGGCAGTGCACTCGAAATAAAGACCCCATCCCTTTGTTAAAAACGGATGAAGGCGTCGAACTTTGCAAGGACGAAGGAAAAAGGCTGAGCATCTATCTGAGTTCTTTCAGTCGGTTTTTACGAGAGAAGCCAATCTAACCGCTGATAACTATAGTGCGGAAGAGGTCCCGACAATTGACTCAGTGGTCATTACAGAACCTGTTGTTCTGCAGGAACTACTGAAGCTGGACGAAACCAAATCACCAGGTCCTGATGTAATACCGGCAAAGTTGTTGAAGGAGTTGGCCGTAGAGTTGGCAGAACCCTTGTGTCTACTCTTCCAAGCCTCCCTCGCTGCAGGCAAATTGCCACCCGATTGGAAGACCGCGTGGATTTCCCCAATACACAAAAGTGGCAGCCGTGCTTCCCGCAAATAACTACAGGCCGGTAAGTCTCACCTCCATATGTTGCAAGATTATGGAGCGAATCATCAAACGTGAACTGATGCAGTTTCTGGAGCGGCATCATCTTCTCTCTGAAGCGCAGCACGGATTCCGCAGAGGAAGGTCCTGTTTAACTAATTTGCTCTACTGTCTGGAACGATGGACCCGAGCGGTCGATGAAGGAAATGTAGTGCACGCAGTGTACATAGACTTCAAGAAAGCCTTTGACAGCGTGCCTCACCAGCGTCTCCTATACAAACTCAACCGTATTGGGGTAAGGGGGCAAGCTTTTTGAAGTGGATCGAAAACTTCTTGATTGGGCGATCTCAGATTGTCCGTCTTGGCGATCAACAATCGGTGGAGGTGGCGGTTGAGAGTGGGGTTCCTCAGGGCTCCGTTCTGGGCCCTAATCCTATTCCTTATATACATTGATGATTGCGTAAGTGGCTTGGACTGTGACACCGCCATGTTTGCTGACGATATAAAGCTTTGGAAGGTCATCCACAACGCAGATGATGAAGAAAATCTACAGGCGAACTTGCATCGACTCGAGGAATGGTCGCACAACTGGCTCCTCCCATTCAATGCTACCAAGTGCAATATTCTGCGATTTGGCAGAACCAGCTCAGGGCACCAGAGAATTTACTATCTGGACGACACACCGCTACCAGAGGTAGAGGCTCAGAAAAGATCTAGGAGTATGGATCACGCCCACACTGAAGCCATCGTTCCATTGCTCAAAAGTAGCAAAAATCTGCCATGTCAAGCTTGTATCTAATTAAGCGAGCGTTTGCAAAGTTCGACAAAGAGTGCTTTTAATAAGGTCTTCGGGATGTTCGTGCGACCACAATTGGAATTTGCCATACAAGCCTGGAGACCGTGGTCTGTCAAAGACCACAACACCCTTGAGAAGGTTCAAAGACGTGCAACCAAGCTTGTTCAAGGTCAAAGCTGCCTGCCTTACGAGACACGATTGTCTAATCTTGATCTGTTTCCTCTGGACTATAGACAGCTACGCGGCGACTTAATACAAGCCTTTCGAATGCTGCGGCTTCAGGATTGTTGCCTTGCATCTGGCGACTTCTTTGAGCTGGCCACTACCACTACTTTGCGAGGGCATCCCATTAAACTACGAGTGACAGGTGCAAGACTCGACACAAGAAGGTTCTTCTTCTCCAACAGAGTGATTAAGGCCTGGAATGCTCTGCCGGCCGACATAATCATGTCCCCATCCGTTGACACTTTTAAGCGGAAGTTTGACCAGTACAGCCATAAGTACCACCACGACATCCGAACCTAACACATTTCCCGAAACATATTCCCATCCACAATTTTCGCGTCATATAACATACTACTCCCTATTTTTGAGTAACATTATTTTATAATTGTTTGTCCGATGCCCTGCGGTGTGTCCGTGAGATAACCCTTTGTCCAACGTCCATTATATGTCAGCCTTTTTTTAATTTACAGTGTCACTGACATCAATAGGGAGCTCAAAGGCTTCGCCTATATTTCCCTTAATAAAACTGAACTGAACTGAACTGTCCAAATGTGATGCCATAAAAGGTTCATATATTGACTTATACAATAGGCGCAGTCTTCGACCACTCTGAATCAGAAAACTCTAAAATGGTCTCACTTTCCTGGTCAAGGTCATACATGACCAATATATTCTCAGAGTGAATATAATGTCAAATCACAACGGCCTTCGAGCCACAAGAAATAATAAAAATATCTTAGGAATCCCCTAAATTCAAATTAGTGCAACTATCAAACTTCTGTTTCGTAAGATATGCGATTATACGGAATTCCCTCCCTATAAGCATTAGAAAAAGTCATATCCTAGCTGTATTTAAAAGAAAAACCATAAATTTTTCTCACAAAATTATACAGATATATTTCTAAATAAAATAAGACACTTTTCAAGCCAGTTCTTTGATAAAGAATTTGGATTGAAAGGGCTCTGATGCTGCTAACCACCGGAACCCTGCCATCACACGGTCCCGTCCTTATGTGGGGCTAGAAAGTGATGGACGGGGCCATGGCCCCTTGGGTATTTTCAGCCTTTTAAAAGTTAATATTGACAATTAAACGAGTAGATAGATAAATTCACCTATCTGCTCATTTTATGCTTAAATTAATTAAATTAGTATGACAATCATGCACATTTGTCTATTAAAAGATTGTTAGCCTATTTGCGTGGGTAATGAAGTCATTGTTAATAATAATAATAATAATAATAATAATAATAATAATAATTGTATTTAATGCCGGTTTACAGGCATTGTCAGATAAAATATTCAGTGGGGAGCAGGATGGCAGTGAAAAAAACTCCTGAATATATATCATTATAAGTGTTTTTCCTATCAATATGTTATTCAGGAGAAAAAACTGCCGCCTGTAACGATGAAAGCAGTTCAGATCAGCGAAGGGCTAACACAAGTGCAGTCTCTCTGTCTTTGTTAGGAACCGGGATTCTACCCCGGGCAAGAGTGCATCCGTTGACGGTTGCTCACTGTCTGCCGAAGAAGTCACCGAGTGCAGGCTGCAGAGACGGTGCCGTACAGCGTCGGTGCCGCACACCGTCGAACAGGAAAACAGATTCTACTGTGTCGGCGCCCAGAGATCTTGGAAACTGTTCTGAATGCAAAAAATTAGTAAAAGTTATCTTTTAACAAAGAATAATTTCGCTATATTTTTATATTATGGGGTAGTTTATTCCACATGGCTATGGCGTTTACCGAAAAGAATCGACGATACTTAACTGTGCGAGCTAATGGAAGAAATAAAAAGACAGTGCGATGACTGCTACGCCGAGAGTGGTCAAGCTGTCTCACAGTGGTAAGGGTTTTAAATGTACGACTATTCAAAAGCTTCAACAGTAAAAAGAGTCCCTTCTACACTCGGCGAAACAATAAGGGATCAATGCTTACAAGTCCACAGCGTTCTTCATACGACAGTTTACGGTGCTCCAACTATAAAATTATTTTCGTAAATAAGTGCTGGACCGATTCTATTTTCTTCCGTTCACTAGCGCGCAGAAGGCTAAATAGAAACAAGCAGTATTCTAGGCTAGGCCTAACGTACATTTTATAAAGGCGGAGTCTAATATTAATAGTTTTAAAATTTCGAAGGATTAACCTGATATTCCGCGTGCTTTGGAGACAATCAGGGCACAATGCTCTGAAAGATTAAGGCCGTTGGAATATGATACGCCCAGATCCTTAACAACGCCAGGCACATTTAGATCGTGGCCATCTATGCTTATTTGAGGCTGATGGTCGTCGCCTTACAAACATTGCCTGTAAACTGGCAATAAATAAAATAAAAATATTTGTGCCAAGAAAGGGAAAGGCGCCATGTGCAGCAGCCCTTGGCAAAGGCCTCAAGATCATTTTTTAATAGATCAAGCACGGTGTCGCGATCTGCTGGCTTCCATCGATAGGCAACTTTTAAATCGTCGACATACATTCCGAAATAAACCTGGTACATTTTTGACAAAGTGAAAAAATAAAAGTGGGCCTAGCACACTACCCTGAATAACTCCACTCCTCACACATGCCGAGTTTGAGATAACATTGGAGATTTTAGCATGTTGTGTGTGAGAGCTCAGGTAAGAAGATATCAAGCTCAGAACTTTACCACATATATCGAAAAGAGGAGAGTTTCGGGAGAAGAAGGGCATGGCCAACACGATCGAAGGCCTTGGTGA
Organism: Schistocephalus solidus; assembly: GCA_017591395.1. Classification (NCBI taxonomy): domain Eukaryota; kingdom Metazoa; phylum Platyhelminthes; class Cestoda; order Diphyllobothriidea; family Diphyllobothriidae; genus Schistocephalus; species Schistocephalus solidus. The sequence goes on along the minus strand of WEDG01004666.1, from coordinate 110,412 downwards.
AATGGGAATAGACTATGTAAAATGCAAAGCCATTATCCCTAGATTTTAGAATGCGATCAAAGAAAGAGAGCTGACAGGTAGCACAAGACCTTGTTTTGAGGAATTCATGCTGCGTTGCCCTCAGAAGGTTATTATCGGTTAAGTGATACATCATATTATCTATGATCAAGGTCTCCCAGGATTTTCGAAGCTGCGGACAGTGTGTTGATTGGCTGAAAATCGTCAAATGACGTAGATTGGCCGTGTTTGGGAGATAGGTAGAATGTGCGATTCCTTCCACACACTGGGCAAGGTTTCACTTTCCACAGCTCAATTAGATATCTTACATAGAAAGGACGGAAAAATATCATTAGCATCCGCCTTTATAATACTGATTGGTACGCCATCTGGTCCAAGACTATAAGATTGACGAAAACGTCGAATGGCTACGGTTACATCCCAGAGGAAAAAAATATGGTTTCGAGGAAGGCACCGATCCAAACCTGGATGGGCGGGGAGGGGGAGCGGCCGAATTTTCAATAAATGCACTGAACAAGAAAACGTTAAAACTATCAGCCGTCAATTTGTCATCGAGTAAAGGATTGCCAACGGAGTCCAGTAGGACAGGATGCCGTGTTTTACTATGGTTTCGTATTGCGCGTGAAAAAAGTTGAGCGATATTTACTGAACGGTTTTTCGACATATTTGACTTCATCTGCTAGCCGTTTTTCTTCGGTTAGCCTCTTAACCTGCTCAAAAATACGTCGAATCGAGAGCAGAACGGAAATTTCGTTTTGAAAATAGAATTAACGAGAGAGTTTACCCAACCTACGGCGAAAAGATAAAGGGAGAAAAACCTCATCCGTGACATTAATTAATTTCTTACGGGAAACAAACCAAGAAATAAGTGGATCCAAAACTTCGTAATGCATACCGGTACATGTGTTCACATCCTGACATATAAAGAAATTAGACCAGTTGTAGGAGGTGAGATGTATCAATAATTCTGTCGAAAGCGCTATTCGAAAATCAAAGAAAAAGCTTTATTTTTTGGAAAAAGTTTCATCAGTTTCGAGTTGTAGTGTAGAAACAACGATATCATGGTATGAGCTCCCAAGTGGGCCTAATGATGAGACTGTCAAAGGCAGGCAACTTCTGCAGAAGATTAGATCAAGTATGCTTGATCCTTGGGTAGGGAAGTCAACAACCTGAGTCCACATGCCAATATCTACGGCCTCGAGTAAGTCCTCAAACTTTATGGGGCCGGAAGGCACCGGAAACCAGCGAATGTCAGAAAGGTTGAAATCACCTGCAATTAAGCAATACTTAAAATTTAAGTTGGCTGCGGCGTGAAATGCTTGTGAGAAACAAAGATCAAAATCCTCTCTGGTAGTGGGCGGGCGATAGACACAGCCAACGAGTACATAGTTTCTATTTTTAAGGTTATTTAAAGCCAACTGCTCTCATCAACCGCAGTAAATTGTGGATGGTCTAAGGTCCGAAATGCCAGTGCTTGCTTAATATAGATACAGCTTCCTCCCCCACGGCTGTCACGGCGATCATTTCGAGTACAAATATAACCTATAAGAGAAAGTTCGGGGTCGGCTACGGAAGGTGTTGCCCATGTTTCAGTTACTATAACAATATCTGGACAGTGGACAAAGACTAGAGTCTGCAGCAGGGGCATTTTTATTGAGCAAGGATCTGGCATTTAGAACGAACAGTTTAAGGGGGCAAGGTGGTTGTTTTGAGGGAGGACAGCTAAGTCATCCAGTGGCTGACGGGCCACTGAACGTAGGGGCGGGTGCTCCCACCCTGTTCTGGAAAAAAAGGTTGCGAGATAGTACGCGCCTGGTGTGGGTGAAGGGGAGTAAATATGGAGGTGGAAATGACAGACAGGGGAACTGAGCACAACCGCTAGCTATTGGGGCATTTCCGGAAAAAATCCCTGGACAGGATACTGCAAAGTATTCCTAGTAAAGTGATACAGAAGTTCAGGTGAGTCTAGTAATCCAGCAGGACCCTTCGTATTCAGAGACAAGTGTGGAAAATGACCGTGGAGAAAAATTGGTTGCGGAGTGGGGGATGCACTGCTGCGAGTGGCACAGAAGCACTATTTTTGGGCGATAATGCTTGTATTTTTCGTTTATCAGCCTCAGTATGAGGTCTGGGTGATAGCTGGAAATTCGATGTAGTTTGGATGGGGATGTTTTCGGGAGAAATAGGTGATCGTAATGGAGTATTTTTCGTGGAGAAACTAAATTTGTGCGGTTTGCGAGTGGTCGAAACTTTAGCCGGACTTGTCTTTAAGCTAAAATTCTGTGTTGGTTTACCAGGAGTAACCGGTAAACTTGGTATGGGTAAGGTAATATGGAGAATTACTGCTGTCTTGAGAACGAATAAAAGAAGAACTGTTGTCTTGGGATCCCAAAAGATTAATTAATTCATCAAGGTCGGTTTCCGTGCACAGTTAGCTGGGGATTCAGACGGAAGGCCGAAGATGATATTTGAGGCAATTTGTTCAACATGGCAACAGAGGTAGTCAGTTGTCTGTTGCTTGTCGACAATTTAATTTTTCAGTTTTATCTGCATTGGTGTGAGGTCAGGGGAAACTGAGGAATGCCATTTTCGACAAAATTCTATACTAATCTCCTTCCTAGAGAGTATAAGGTCAAGTTCTATCAAGAAAAAGAGAGTGACTAATATGAGGGTATTACGACTGAGCGAGCGCAGTCGTTTAGCGTACGCGACTCTGAATCCCAAGCCACAGCTTTCCAGAAACAAATGCACCCCGTCGAAAGCAAATATGTAACTTGGAATATTATGCAGCATAAAATTATGCTTGCGTTTTATCCATTCTTCTGTTTCGGAGCTGATTATCCCAATGACTTGAAAAGCCTGCTGGATACCTGTGTTGAAGGTATTGGTTATAGCTCCTTTTAAGCAAAAATCTACTATTTCGTCAGACGACGATCGATTATTGCAGGACGAGGTGTAGGCTTGAGCAATCAGAGGATCAAGAGGTTACAGATTTACCAAAGGGATTTTAGGGTTGGCAATATCTACAGAGGGCTGCGAAGTCTCACATTCACTAGATAGGTCCCCTTTCATTATTCTATTACTCAAGGATGGAGGGGAAGCTGCAAGCTTGCGTCTTTTTGTGAGTCGCTTGCGGGACATCGTAAACTAGTAGAAGGAATTTCGGTTTACTCAATAGAAGACAGTGGGATAATAATTTACCAGAGTATACTTAAATAGGCTTAAATTGCAGCTGATTTGATACAGTAAATAGAAAACGACGAACCAAGCGCAATTTCAAACCAAACTTATGTTGCATCCTTTCTATTCATTGCATCGTTCGTTGTCGCCTTTTAAAGGATGTCACCAAAACAAGATTTATTATTTGAATAGACATGTCAAGAGGCCATATTACGCTACCATTGCGGATACCACTGTCCAATCTTCGTCGTCCGTTGTGGCAGAAGAATTTCCGGAACGGAAAATGCCCGAGCTTAGCCTAGGTGTCTCCATGGGTAGGTATTTTGTACGCAGATGACTAGGAGGTCTAGACAACCTTGAGGTCGAAGAAGGTCGAAACTGATTTGGTGGGAACTGTTTTTGACAGACTTGCGAGAATTCTGCTTGAAGTCACAACTTTCTCACTCCACGTTGAATTTATTGTTCCAGAAATCAACAGATGGCCCCAAGATAAAACCCAACTCTATCAAGAGAAGGTTTTAAAACCGGGCGTGACCCTAGACAAGGCGCGAACGTTGGCCCTGGAGGGCACAGTCAACAACAACTTGTCGTCATCTGAGCCAGCCACGATGGGTATGGGTTTGCGAAATAAGTAAGTTTTCTATTTAAATCATTATATACTTAGATATCCGGGCCACCTTAAGTCTGCCTCAGAAGAGGATGACGACATCACAGACGTTTGAACGCGGCTAGATGGCCGTCACCGCCTCCTATACTACCGTGAGTAAAATTTTGTTTAAAAAAAATGTTTAGGCCAAGAACTGATGAAAGTTTGCCTGTTCCTTCCTTCTTAAGCCCAAAAATGTCAACAGCACAGGCTGGACCATGTCGGGAATTTGCTTTTATAAACTTTAATCTTTGGACACTTTAGACTACCCATGCACCATCAGTCTAGTACACAATATGACTGCTGCTTGCAAGCGCAGAAGAAGAGTGCTACACTATGGTAACGTCATTATAATTTTATCAATAATATTAATCAAAAAATTGACTACTCAACAGAAGAAGTACGGAAACTGGGAACTTCAACAGGATGGATGATGGCTATAATGGCCGAATGCAGGTTGATGACCGTCGGCAATCAATTACAGTTACCAGTCCTGCATTTGGCCCTGTGCACGAACGAGGCTTATGCTGACTTCATTGCCAAGTTTATCGCCGATTCCGACATTGGACAACAAACGGTAGGTAAGCAGGTGCAGTAATTTTACATGGCTTATAGATAAAATATCTGTCCACAATCGGTGGAAGGAGCGAGAAGGAGTTTGTCAGAAATATTCGGATGGACATGCTTGGACCACCGATATTTCTCAACTTCTGTTTGGGTTGGTTCGACGAGCAAGCGGTCTTTTACAGGTAGCCCGTTATCCGCCGACGTCAGTGGTAGGCATAACTTCTTATTTCGACATATATAGAGGACATTAGCCGAAACGCTCATGATGGTACCTGCCATTATGAGATTGTTTGGAAACAGTCATCAAACGGTTAAATGGAAACACAGTGAAGATATAATCCTCATACTGAATTTCTTCTGACAGTCAACAGGTTGCAATGGCGCACCATTTAGAAGGTAAATTATCGGGCTGGAAGCTCCAAATCGGCTTATTTGAAGAAAATTGCACGTAATTACATTGAACGGCATAAGCCAGTGCTTTCACCAATCCTCGAGCCTGTTCAAGCTCAGTTGCAGATGGTCTTCGTCTGCCGTATTGTCAACAAATTTCCATAGTTTAATGTCGTCAGCGAATAGAGAATATCACAATCAAGGTCCCTGACACAATCATTGATGAAAACAAGGAATAATGTGGGCCCTAGAACTGAACCCTGTGGGACGCCACCCACCACGGTTGCCTCTGAGAACTGCTGGCACTCAACTTGTACTCTTTGGGACCATCCAGTCAAAAAGTTCTATATTCATACAAGAAGACTTCCATGAACTCCTAGGCTGCGCAGTGTATGCAGGAAACGTTGAGTAGGAACAGTTGAAGGTCTTCTTGAATTCGATGTAGATGGCGTGCCCCATTGTGCCTTCTTCGCATGCTTTGTTCCCGCCTTCAAATGAGAAGAACAGATTCGTTAGACAAGATCTACAACTATGAAAGCCGTGTTGGGCATATGGGAGGAGATGATTTTGCTCAAGGAACTGCCATAACGCTTTCTTGATGCTTTTCTTCATGATTTTACACCAAATAGAGGTATAACTCACCGACCTGTAGTTATTCGCAGACGCTCGACTTCCATTCTTGAAAAGCAGAGTGATGGTTGCGGACTTCCAATCAGAGGGTAGGCATCCAGGAGCAAACGACGCCTGGAAGAGTAAGGCTAGCGGTTTGGTCAATTCAGAAGCTTGCTCCTCCAACAGCTTGGCAGGGATTGCATCGGAACGTGTAGAGGTCAACTCTTTCAAATTTAGCAACTCACGGTGAACGATTTCTTCTCTGAAGGGGGCAATTTAAATAGGAGATATTACCTCGTCTTCATAATTGGGTTTGAAAAAGTCAGGTTCCGTTGTTACGACAGACCGGTAGAACCTATAATGTTGTTCCGCATCATACTTTTCCTCGGAGATTTCCACACACTAGATTGATCTCAAAATTGGCATTGGATCCTTGGTCCATGTATTCTGCCTTAGGTAACTGTAAAGGACTTTTGGATTAATCGTTACAGGGTTCACCAGATCCTTTTCGAAGACCCAGCTACCTCTGGCAATGAGACGTTTGACCCGGTTTCTCTGCATCTTGCAACTGCTGAGGAATTCCAACGTTATATCGATGCGGGATCTTTTCGATTGTTTTCTATTATTGTTAACTTCCTTCTTTAAATATTTAGTCAACCAGCAATGCCTGTTCGATATTCTTCTTTGCACGACTGTGTAGTGTTTTGAAGTGAGATTTCGGAATATTTCTTTGAATTGACCCCAAGCCTCGTTGATATCGTCGGAGAATATGAATGCCCAGTCAATAGGACAAAGATCATTTTTCATCTCTTGGAAATCCTCACGCCGAATATTTGATCGGAGATCAGGCGGTTGGGCTGGTAAAGAGAATACTGTGTATTCCCACATGAGAACTACATGGTGACTCTTTTCTAGTGGAAGTAAGTTATTCACAATCTCGATGTTTTCAGGTGACTAAGTAAACAAAGTTCGACGCAGTTCATCTGTTGGCCCTTGCGAACCCTCATCGCAAACAAAACGTGTTGGGTAAGAAGCAAATTGCAAGTTGTGTGCAGAAGCAGCTGGTCAAATGCCGTTTCAGAGCAGTCAGTCAGGACGGAGTATCACTCAATGCGAGGTGCATTAAAGTCCGCAATGGTGAGAGTATTCGGCCGCATAACAAATACCTTGAGCTCATTGAGCAATTAGCACCATCTTCTCGGTTATTTCTGGGGAATCGATACACCGTTAAGATAGGAAGGCTTCGAGAACCCATTGCTCTTACGGTTAAACATAGTTCTTCCGTACAAGTTAGCTTAGAAGATTTTTTCTGAAACATGCAAGCCATTCTTTACAAATGTTAATAATAATAATAATAGTTGTATTTAATACCGGTTTACAGGCATTGTCAGATGAAATATTCAGTGGGTAGAGGCTGGCAGTGAAAAAAACTCCTGAATATATATCATTATAAGTGTTTTTCCTATTTTCATGTTATTCAGGAGAAAAAACTGCCGCCTGTAAGGATGATAGCAATTCAGATCAGGGAAGGGCTAACACAATTGCAGTCTGTATGCAGTCTCTCTCTCTCTTTGCTAGGAACCGGGATTCTGCCTCAGGCAAGAAAGCATCCGTGTACGGTCGCTCACTGTCTGCCGAAGAAGTCAACGGGTGCAGGCTGCAGAGACGGTGCCGTATCCCTCAAGGTAACACCTGGGATCGAGTTCAGATGCCACGCACTCCGTCGAACAGGAAAACAGATTCTACCGTGTCGGCGCCCAGAATTCTTGGAAACTGTTCTGAATGCAAAAAACTAGTAATGGTAATCTTAAACAAAGAATAACTCCGTTGGACTTTTATATTATGGGGAAGTTTATTTCACATGGCCATGGCGTTTACCGAAAAGAACCGTCGATACTTAACTGTGCAAGCTAATGGAAGAAATAAAAAGACATTGCGATGACTGCTGCGCCGAGGATGGTCAAGCTGCCTCACAGTGATAAGGGGATTAAATGTACGATTATTCAAAAAGCTTAAACAGCAAAAAAATAGTCCCTTCTGCACTCGGCGAAACCATAAGGGATCAATGTTAACAAGCCCACAGCGTTCTTGATACGACAGATTACGGTGCTCCAATGATAAAATTCTTTTCGTGAAGAAGTGTTGGACCAATTCTATTTTCTTCCGTTCGCTAGCGCGCAGAAGGCTAAATAGAAACGAGCAGTATTCCAGGCCAGGTCTAACGTACATTTTATAAAGGCGAAGTCTAATATCAATAGTTTTAAAATTTCGGAGGATAAACCCGGCAGTTCTGCGTGCTTTGGAGACAATCAGGGCGCAATGCTCTGAAAGATTGAGACCGTTGGAATATGATATGCCCAGGTCCTTAACAACGCCAGGTACATTTATATCGTGGCCATCTATGCTTAGATGAGGGTGATGGTTGTCACCGACAACCATAACGGAACATTTGTGCCAAGAAAGGGAAAGGCGCCATGTGCAGCACCACTGGGCAAAGGCCTCGAGATCATTTTTTAATAGATCAAGCGCGGTGTCGCGATCTGCCGGCTTGTATCGATAGGCAACTTTTAAATCGTCTGCATACATAAAGGGCCTACCATTTCGAAATAAACCTGGCACATCATTGAGAAAAAGACAAAATAAAAGCGGGCCTAGCACACTACCCTGAATAACTCCACTCCTCACACGTGCCGAGTTTGAGATAGCATTGGAGATCTTAACATGTTGTGTACGAGAGCTCAGGTAAGAAGATATCAAGCTCAGAAGTTTACCACATATACCGAAAGAGGAGAGTTTCAGGAGAAGAAGGGCATGGTCAACACGATCGAAGGCCTTGGTGAAATCGAAATAGACTATGTAAAGTGCAAAGCCGTTATCCCTAGATTGTAGAACATGATCAAAGAAAGAGAGCTGACATGTGTCACAAGACCTAGTTTTGAGGAACCCATGCTGGGCTGCACTCAATAGGTTATTCTCAGTTAAATGATACATCATCTTATCTTTGATCAAGGTCTCCAGGATTTTCGAAGCTGCGGACAGTGTGTTGATTGGCCTAAAATCGTCAAATGACGTAGATTGGCCGCGTTTGGGGATAGGTAGAATATGCGATTCCTTCCATACACTGGGAAAGGTTTCACTTTCAAGAGCTAGATTTAAATATCTTACATAGAAGTGACGGGAAAATATCATTAGCATCCGCCTTTATAATACTGATCGGTACGCCATCTGGTCCAGGACTATAAGATTGACGAAAACGTCGAATGGCTACGGTTACGTCCCAGAGGGTAAAAGTTATGGTTTCGAGGACGGCACCGGTCCAAACCTGGATGGGCGGAGGGGAGCGGTCGAATTTTCAATAAATGTTCTGGACAAGAAAACGTTAAAACTATCAGCCGTCAATTTGTCATCAACTACAGGATTGCCAATGGAATCCAGTAGTACGGGGTGCCAGATTTTACTATGGGTTCTAATTGCGCGTGAAAAATTTTCGCTACATTTAACGAACGGTTTTCGACATATTTGACCTCTTCAGCTAGCCGTTTTTCTTCGGTTAGCCTCTTGGCCTGCTTTAAAAAATACGGTGAATCAAGGGCAGAACGGAAATGTCGTTTTGCAAAATGGAATCGACGAGAGAGTTTACGCAACCTACGGCGAAAAGTTAAAGGAGATAAACCTCATCCGCGACATTAATTAATTTCTTACGGGGAACAAAACGAGAAATAAGTGGATACATAAACTTGGTAAAGCATACCGGTACATGTTTTCACATCCTGACACATAAAGAAATTAGACCAGTCGTGGGAGTTAAGATGTATCAATAATTCTGTCGAAAGCGCTAATCGAAAATCAAAGAAAAAGCTATATTTCTTGGAAGGCATTTCATCGGTTTCGAGTTGTTGTGTAGAAACAACGATATCATGGTCTGAGCTCCCAAGTGGGCCTAATGATGACACTGTCAAAGGCAGGCAACCTCTGCAGAAGATTAGATCAAGTATGCTTGATCCTCGGGTAGGGAAGTCAACAACCTGGGTCCACATGCCAATATCTACGGCCTCGAGAAAGTCCTCGAACTTTCTGGGGCCGGAGGGGACCGGAAACAAGCGAATGTCAGGAAGGTTGAAACCACCTGCAATTAAGCAATACTTAAAATTTAAGTCAACTGCGGCATGGAATGCTTGTGAGAGACGAAGATCGAAATCCTCACTGGTATTGGGCGGGCAATAGACACAACCAATGAGTAAAGTGTTCCTATTTTTTAAGGTAATTTGAAGCCAGCAGCTCTCGTCAACCGCAGTAAATTGTGGATGATCTAAGGTCCGAAATTGCAGCGCTTGTTTAATATAGATACAGCTTTCCTCCACCACGACTATTACGGCGATCAAATCGAGTACAATTATAACCTATAAGAGAGAGTTCGGGGTTGGCTACGGAAGGTGTTGCCCATGTTTCAGTTACTATAACGATAACTGGACAGTGGACAAAGACTAGAGTCTGAAGCAGGGGCATTTTATTGAGCAATGTTCTAGCAAGCTTCCGCCCCTTCGATTTTTTCTGTCTCTCTTAAATAGTTGAAATCCAGAAAATGCAAACTCCATGGCATCAATCTAATCAAAAAACCAGGTTTCCGTTATCAAGCAGGTCACTTACATTGATTCACAGTTCATCCGTTTTAGATAAGAGGCTTTGCGCGTAAGTGTATATGAATGTCAACTTTGAGTTCAGGCGAGATCCGTTTTAAGCCCCAACACAGTCTACTGGAGTAAATAAATAAATAATAAATTGTATATTTAAGGCCCAGAGAGCCCCATCATTATAAACTTAGTATCGCGGTATAAATAAATACAAAGCGGATAATCGCTGCACTATGTGAGCAGCCATATTAACAGCAGAAATGAATAATATGGTAGGCATATCCGATTCAGAACGATTTGCCATTTTTAAAACAATAGTCAAAATCTTTGACATATACTGTGAACTAGAAAAGAAGCACTAAAAAACTACTACGGTTAAATCGGAGGCGGAGTTCGGCGAGCCACCAATTTAAAAAAAAACTAGGAGAAAAATACTGCTTCACTAAAAAATTAAAAGGTTGATGAAGTGGGATATTATTGTGATGTTGCTGACAACGCATGAGGTTGCGGAACGTTCCTTGTCGGGTGAGAGATAATATAGCAGTCAGAGCTACTGTTTATAACCACCAGTGAAGGTTAGAGAGGAGCAACCCATCGTGGACAACAGGGTCAAACCGAAGACGGGACGGAAGGGGTCACGAGATCATAATCGAGATGCAACCTTGCTGACTGCATAGTCCACCACCAAAGAGGCGAAACCATCAGAACCTGCCTCGCTCATCAACTTAACCTGGAGACCATCGTCGGGGTTGTAAAATCGGAGGAAAGTATCAAGGTTGTCAGGAGTTGGCGATGCTAGTTTGTGAAGTTGTGTGGTCACACAAACTTACTTGATCCACTGATTTAGTTGAGCTGTAAGCTTCACTGTCTTCGGCCAAAGAAATTCTCTTTTGACGTGAATTATACGTCCTTCTCTTATTTTTAGGTGTGCTGTGCCATTTTCCTTTCAGTATTTCAGATCTTTTATCAGTTGGGTCCTTTTCATTCGTTCTTTCGGCTTGTAATCCAGTTGAGAAAACAACACAACGATGCATATCCCTTAGAGAAGACTTTATTTGTAGCAAGAAATGTGCCTGCGCTTTGGTTTCGAAATTGATTTTTAAGGGTCGTGGCCGAGAATTCGGACCAATCGATGGCTTAGTGTTCCCTATTCGACATGCTTTCAAAGTGTTTATCGACTCACCGTCTCTTAAAAATGCTGTAACATACTCTTGGAGAAGACCTAGGTCTTTTTTAACATTCTCAATGCGAAATGCTGACGTATATTCTGTAAACCCTTATATAACTGTATTTCGTTTGCGATTCAACCGAGGACCTGCTGTTTTTGCATCACATATTTCAACAGATGGAACTCTCGTTCCCAGCTCACTCATTTTACTTGCTCTTGACAAACTGGCCACAGAGCTCGTGGACTCGTGGACTCGTGGAGCTCGTGAAAGATGCGGAAAAACTTGTGTTGATTGTACTAAGATCTAATTTACTGCTTTGTCTGTTGCTCAATCCAACCTCCATTCAATTATTAGTCTCCCTCTGAATTTTGTAAGATGGTTTTCGTTCACATGGTGTACTCATCTGGCTGTCGTGCACTATATCTCACAACTTATATCGGCCTTTAGCAGGCCGATTGGCAGCCACCTTCGGCTGCTGTATGTGCTTCTGGTTATGTGGAATGCACTGAGGTGCATGGTTTGGCTGGACTTCCTGGAGTTTTACAGCCTTTTGACTGTACTCATGCAAGGATTTCGTTCTCTACCTCTTCGATTCCCACAGGAGGTTGTGTTCAGTGATGTTGTTACTTTCTGTCAGGTGTTTGTAGGTTGATTTTTCACATGCTTCCGTGCCATTTGTATACTCGGCATCTGGTGGTGCAATCCTGTTGTGCTTCGTTATTACTGCTTTTATCTCTGAGAGCAAGTAGAGGCTTCCCTCTGGGTAGTTTATTCCAGATTGCTGTAGTGTTTACCAAAATAACTGACGGTATTTAACGGTGCGTGCCAAAGGAAGACATAAAAATACATCTCGATGAATGGTGCGCCGAGAGTGGTCGAGCTGCCTCAGGGATGCCAGGAAGTTAAAGGTAAAACTGTTTAAAAGTTTAAACAGTAAAAATAGTCCCTTCTGTAATCTACGAAGCCACAACGCATTTGCGCATTTGCGTAAGAGTAAATGCGGTGATGTAAATAACTGGTACTACGTCCTCTACTTACATTTTTTGTGTAAATTTCAGTATAATTCTTATCTGCAAAGCTGGAGGTGATCAAACGATAAAGTGCAACCATAACAGTGTAATAGGTTACTGGTTGCGCTATCAAACCATTATTTGTCCTAAATTTCGGGATAGGGTAGTGGGAATATGCTCCAATTCGTGTGAGAGAGTGACCTAGCGTGGACTGTGCTACGCGTCTTTATCTACTTGCCAGAATAACCGATGTTCGATGCCCATGTCTGGGTGGAGGAACGGTTGAAGCTTCTTATTTAAAATGCGGCGAAATAGCGGGTTGTTTGTTAGTTCCGTGGGCCGGGAGGTCCCATGAGACGGTGATCCATATATTTCTGCGATTATCTTTGTGCAACCATTTGAAGATAAAAATATTATTGATGTTTAATCAGTTGCCCAGGATTCTACGGGCCAACAACGCTGAAGTAAGCAAAATACACGGCAGTCAACGATTTTAAAGAAATTTCCAAGTGTGTGATCATGTGTTGCAGAAGATAACATTATGTAAAGCCAAAAAGCAGGATAAGAAGCAGTCAAGACCTGCCCAAGGAAACGCGATTAAAATTTAAAAATCTCGAAAACGTTTCGTACCATGAGAATTCCAATGTTATACGTAGACCGGGCAAACACGCAGACACACCTAGCTTCAACAGCCGTCGATACCTAGCCCGGCAGTCGTGCTTACATGGATCATCACAAGAAGAAATAACGTTACTTATGAACGCGAATATACCGAATCAGCTAGCGTATTTGCCCGTATCCCTCATCTCATTGCTACTAAATTGAAACGTGTTTTTCTGAGCTGATCGGGATTTCATCTGAGCCAAATTTGTGTTCATTCAAATTGTCTGTGCCTTCATCGTCAGCTGATTTGAAGAATTCTAAAGGTACTACCCTCTTATTAGCCGTGGGGACTATCGCATATCCCACCTTACACGAAAGAGACTATAAAAAATTTTCATGCTTGTCTGCGGTTTGTCAACCGCTTTATTTTATATATTGTTTGACTACCCGAAATTGGTTTTCATGTGGACCATAGCGGGAATACTATACTGGTTGACATCAAGTTTCTTTCAGTGGTCCCATTTTCTAGTTGATTTTACACTAGTTTAAAGATGTCACGTTGGATTTTTGAGTAAAACAAATTCAAACAAAGTTTATCAGAAAAGATTTGCTAGAGCGCAGTTTAGCGGACCCATGTGTCAAACCCACCTATACCATGCTATTTGGTAAGCATGCCAATTATACATGATCTTTCATTTTGCCATGCACGCTGGTTGCAGCATTAATGCTGGTGTGAAACCGGTAAGAAAATTAGAAATTGGATGAACAAAATGTTCTAACGCTCCGATTGGAACTCTTCATCCTGTAGACATACTGTAGGCTTTCCGATCCACCTTCCGATTAGTGAAAAGCCGCAAATGTGCTGCGTCCCCTTACCTTGCCGGTGGAAGTGAACAAACCGATTTCTTCTTGTGTCAGCACATGCTGATGTAACGTATGCAATATCCCGATTGCCATAGGTTAGTGCACGTCCGTCCAAAACTTTCTTGTTCATACTCAAAGTTTTCGATGCTAATCAACCCTATAATCCAACCACCATCATGCCAACATGCGCCTTCATAACTAACTTCATCCTCATAATAATTAAAACATGCATGTCAAGCTTTCGATCCTTCGTATAATGTTATGGTGGTGTTGAGTGGCTAAAATTATATTTTTCCCCCAGTGACGTGATGCTCTAGCAAAACTCCATATTCCAAGTTGCATTGCCTGTCTAAAAGGTTAAGAGGCGTCAGTTTGTCGTGACGAAACATTATTTCTGTGTGAGTGTTCGATATTTTAACGATCGTATATTTTGTCAGTAATCATTGTTTTTCGTATTTTGACCATCGGATTTGATCACTCATAGCTTAGATAGTATTCTTTTCATCTGCTTATTTCATCCTTATTGATCTATTTATTTGTTCCACAATCCTGTTTGAAAGTTAAGTATTCTACCAAAACCGATTACTACTGTACTTTCTGATATGCAGCTGCTTTCTGCGCGTTCAAATCCCAGTTGAGGTCCTTGGTCAGTACTTTGATGCTCGCCTGCTTTTCATAGAATTTTGGAAAAATTGGTATGCCCCTCAACATCTTCCACTCGCTAAGTCAAGAACGGCTTCATTTGTCCTCCTTTCATGGTCGTCAGACATGACCGTTCTAGAATTACTAGTCCCCGAGTCACGAACTAGTTCCACAACCTTAACTACACCAGCGGTTGCTTTCTCTGACTTTTGATCCTTTTTTTGAGTCATGCTCGCTTTGTTCATCTCGTTAGGCCAACGTCGGGATCTGCTTTTGTTCTGTGACAATATTATCTCATTTCCATGACATATCTGTTCTGGGATTGTCAGCAGATTTTTGAAAACCAACAACCTTATATAAATAAAGAAAAAAATTACCGCTAGACGGATGTGAGCGACCAAAATTTGTCATCTCGTTCTCGAGTGCTTCATCAAATGTTCTCCAGTTGTGAATTTACCAAGCTGTAATAATATGCGAAGAAATACAACCCATCTATTCAGACAAAAGCATATGTAATCTGCTATGCTATTTAAAGCACAGTTTGTTTAATTTTTTTGTATTGTCTACTTATCGCGTGTTAGTCATGTGAGGTCTGCTATATTTACTTGTAGAGCCCTATCTGCCCCTCATATCCGGCTTATCACGTTTGCACGTTCTGTTAGTGTAATTGGAGGTATTTAAAATATTTCATCCGCCTGGTTCTTGATAAGGCTGTGGCTAAACAGGGTACGGTCAACGCAGTCTTTGTAGTATCTGCTGCTCGCGGAATCTTCACAGATTATCTAAGATACCGATGACCCCTTTCCGCCATCATAATCGTCTCAAAGATCCGCATGAACCAGTCAGTTGTCCGGGTAGTCCTCATGTACGATTACCAACGCGGTTTTATTGGTTGATTTGTTTGACTCTGATCATGACAACAGGAGTGACAAATTATCCTTTCAATCAATGATGCGCGTGATAAAATGCATGGAACTCAGGGGCTTTATTGTTTTTGTTATCGGTTGTTTATCTGATATTCTGAAGAGTTTTGTATTTAAAGGGCAGTCTCTGTAGCGGAACCGTAGCATTCTCCTCAGATTCTAATTTTCAAAGCTTTCGAGTTCGTGCCAGATATTACAAGTACAAGAAACACAATTTCTTCTGTTTCCATCTCATCCTTACCGCTTCTTATTTCGTTAACCATCTTGCTAGATTAACGAATATTTAAGTTTTGAAAATGTGCCGGAGATGAATGTTTGATCTCCTAGCCTTATTGGTACTTAGTATATATGGTAGATTCGTAAAATTCATGTGACCTAATCGTGAAAAACTCTGTGTGATTCGAACTGAGGACACAAAGGGCAGGGCTAGAATACAGCCAAAAAAATACCATCTGAGCCACGAAGCTCTACCGGGAGTCGTTAGTTTAATAATCTTAGGGTTTTAACTTGCCCAGCCTTCTGAAACGTATCAACTCCACCAATTCCGATGCATCAAGCTCTTTGTGCAAACAGGATTTCGCAAGTAGTCAGTCCGGAATCCACTATATGACTAGCAGGCTCACTAAATTAAATAGTTTTTTGACCAATTTTAATAATTCATTTGATCCACGATTGAAAACCTCGGTGACCTATATGGCATTTGAACCCAGATTATTTGACCTGGTAGCCATCTAGTGGATTCTGGATCGATTGCTTAGGAAATCCTGCTAGGACAGTCAACTTACGGCATCAGAGTAGGTGGCTTCCATACCTGGCAGTAGGCTGGGTGGGTAACGATCCAAATGCACTTAAACTCGTGGCTCCCGGTGGGGCCTCCTAACTCAGGTAGTTAGAGCGTTGGGTGTACTCAAACCTGGTACTTGATGTCAATATTTGCAATCTCACCGAGGCCGCCGAGTCTTCACAGTTGGATCGAATGAACGACCTTTTTGCTTGTATCAGCAATAGTCGTTTACATTTTCATGACCCAAAATGTTTAATCTCCAGAAAGTACATGGGGTGGGTCGCATATTCCATGCCGATATATTTACATTCTTTTTAACTGAAAAACTTTCCACTTCATTTGGAATTTTATTTTACTTCAACTAGGCCTGTTGTACTTCCCCAAAAATACCTAACGAAAACTTTTCGCTGTCTTAGTTAAGGTCCTAGACGCCTAGGTAGTTCCCAAATGTAGCTAGAAGGATCGCATGCTCTCTATAATTTAATTTATGTGGGGACAGGGTACGGACATGAAATATACAGGGGATTCAATTGCTCTGTCTGTATGCAGATTTTGACTCTTCTTAGCTTTGACAGGTTTGCGGAATCCCACAAACTGGGGAGCGAAATTGGAAGGACCTATGCTATCAAATGGTTTCACTTGTAACTTTTAGATACCGGGTGGTATATTGGCATTTTATTGAATATTACACGGTTATCTCGCTGTGGCTGATGGCAATTGGCCCAAATATTCATATTATATTTCAGTCTACGCATATAAACCTTCAAATAGACTGATTCGCTCAATGTTGGGGATTATATTCTGAGGACATTAAAAAGCAGCAGTAAATAGACTCTGCTCACCGAGATAATCCAGGAAATACAATTGAGGCGGTTTAAACACGTTTTTGTCCGTCTCGTGATATTAGTACTATTGCTCTAAACCCAACGCCACCGCTTTTCTTTAGTCGACAAATATCAGCAAAAAATTCGTCGTTCCAGTCAGTAAAGTTACAGAATAGTGTCATCAGTCTAAGTATTCGACCTTCGCGGTTAGAGGAGTGATTAATGTCCACCTGATTGGCTATCACAAATATTTGCGTATGGAGCAGCACCATACTGGTCATTCTGAGGCCGACAAGATCAGGGATGACCATATCAAGCTTAATTCATTTTGAACTGTAGACTACCAATTAAAAAACTGGATATCAAAAACCTTATGGATACATCTGGAATTGGACAAATTGCAAGTCGAATGTCTGCAAAAAAAGTTCTACTTGAGCTTGAAGCGTCATTTGTAAATAAATATACCATTTATATAACGATTTTCTCGAGCTAGGAAAGCTATCCGAACGATTTAGGAGGCAAAGTTTCTTGTCTTTTTTCCTTATCATAGTCTTCAGGTACTTAACTTTCGCACTCTGAAAATCACCCATTCAACTTATCAATAGTTATTATTTAAATAGTTATCCATACTTTGGCTTAGCAAAATTTACTTGTGGTTCTTTTGTCTTTTAGGTTTAAATTCGAACCGTATGCATTTAAACTGATTTTGTTAGGCAAAATAGCTAATTTTTTTTAATTATCCCGCATATATTTGTTATTTGGAACATGACATAAAAATAGCGTTGTTTCAGAGCTCCTTTAGCCTCGTCTGTAACTGAATTTAACATAAAAGTCACCTTAGCAATGACATCCTCAGGATAACTCATAGCAGATGATAGGGCTATCAGTTTCTTACGAGTTGCCGTCGACTGACCCAGTTCCTATCATAAGGAGCACCCCTTATCGAAGTGATCTTTTCCATGTACTGCACTCATACAGAATCCTGAATTATCATTTTTCCATCTTAAAATGCGTTTTGGAATATTTCCCCAAGAGTTTCCTTTAAGAAAGTGTCTACCGCATTGTACTTCGGTGCACTTACGTTCACTTGGTTCCACAACGTGACCGGTGCTCATGGGATGAGCCATTGTTCGAAGACCGATCCGCAAAACCTTAAATAATCTACCGTTGTTGCTCAGTTTGTTCGCTGCCTGAAGTCTATCTACTGTTTTGTTTTTTTAGGTTTTGAGAACTACCCATACAGTCGAGCAGGAATGTAAGTCAATAAAAGTAATCAGTAAAATATACTCACCATAATCGAGAGGTATTACCGACAGGGGCAAGGGAGACTACTCCCAGCTTATTTACCAATTATACTTCTATCGAAAACTGGGAAGATGCGTTTCAAATCCGGATCTACTCTGTTATTCAGCTGTGCGTTCCACTACTTGACCTACCGGTTTCCGCTTTTACGACTGTGATCGGAGGTATTCAGTCGCATGGAAACAACGTCCATCAACCTGAACTCGGGAGGACAGAATGCTGTTGTTGTATGTTGCATTGAAGAACTGGTTCTGACCTTTCGTATTTAATAACGTAGGAACCGGTACTCAGTAGGATAGAATTACTATCGTGATCAACTACACTACTTATCGCTGGTCCAGCAGCTTCCTCTGTCCTGAGCGTCATCTCTGCTGGCAATTTACCTGTCATCGGAAAATAGACGGAGCAATCTAAGTCCAGGCACCGTAGTTCAGGAGACCAATGCGAGCTGTCATTATACGGAAAACCTCGACTCCCACGTCATGGCAGCCGTAATCTTCTACTTCGCCCTTTGTCGAAAGCTTTATCTATTGAGCCGTCTTGCATTGTCCTTCAGATACGCTTCAGTACCTTTTTACTTTTGATGGATTGATGGCCCGTCTGGATCTGGTCGTCCAACTATTAGAATAATTGATTTTGGGTATCTGAAATCGATCGAAGACATCGTCAGAAAATTTTTTTATGCGCACTGTCCTCATTTTTATCCTCAATTGTTCTGTTTAGGTAATTCCATCTACATCTCACTGTGTGTTTGCTGATATTTTTGCTTACTAAATCTTCCCAGGGGTTTTACTCTACGATCTTGTGCATCGGTTCTTATTCTTTAGCTACCCCAACTTTGGCTGACGATCAAGTAGTGCAAACTAAAAATCTAGTTGTACAACATCTCAGTGCTGCATTCTGCCATGCCTGAGGACTGATGATAGAACGCCTTCCGCACCATCTATTTAAATACATTTTGAAGTTGTTTGGCCGCTCCTGCTCGTTCTTCTGAGCGCATATTTCTGTGACCTAGGATTCTCCACTAAGGCAGCTTTTCGTGAAATGATTACTGGCGTGCCAAAAGGGTGCAACAACCTACAACAACAACAACAACCCAATTATGTGTACTCCAAGGTCTCGTCGCAGGGACCCTCTCCAACTTCGGCAGTTTTTGTTCGAAACCCAAACTGCGCACCTAACTCGGCGATTCGTCGACCGACTGTAAGGAGTCTGGTTCTTTCTGAGATATTCTTTCCTTTGGAAGATGTGACAGCATCGAGTTCTGTTTTACGTTCAAAATCGGCACGTCCGCTCGCTCCTGATAGACGTTCTTGTGTCGTTTTGGCCTCCCGTGACAACCGCGAAGCCACCGCATATGATAAGGATATGGTTCGCAATCAGCACCGTCGTCCTTCTCCTCCTGTGCGCCCACAAAAGTGTTATTCGCCAATTCTGGTGGCCCCTAAGTCTTCCAAAGCAACCGCATCCCAGCGAAGCAAGCCACCCCCGCACCCCCTCATATGCCAATCTTCCTTTGGTGCTGAGACAGCTAGGGATCGAACACCCGGCTCGGATTCGATCTTCCATCGATTGCAAAGCTTTTTGGGATTAGGGAAAACCCAAAAGTTACGAAAGGAGAAGCTGCCTCAATGTGCTATCTCCTTTGGCACTGTTTTACCATCTCCACCTACTAGCTTCCCGGAAATATCTCGACCGGCGGACTTCTCTGCGCTCCCACAAATCCGCAGCCGATCACAGTCAGCCTTCCGTTCTAGGCGCTCACAGAAGCCTCTCTCAGATATTTTTCACAGCCGCAAATCACACCAGGTAGCAGCAGCAGATGCAACAAGGCAGCAACCCCGGAGGAGCGACAGGAAAACCAACAAATTACCGCCCTCTTTTACTCCCTGTGATGCTCCCTGCCTCCAGTCCTACCCCCCGCCGCCGCCGCCGCGGCCACCTGCGCGAACAGTGACTGGCGACTTGTTAACGCCATCCGCTTCTGCCGTCTTGGTGCCCTTGATTTACACCCCATTCACCAGTCAGCCACCGATCACTGTGGATTGTCACCCACTGCATGCTGACCCATTACACCTTTCCAGTTTCATGCCCTCCAATGCTCGGCCTGCTGCCGGTCGCGCCAACACGTTGGACACCAGTTTCGACGACGAGCTGTGGTCACAGACTGTGGTGGCGCCGGTGAAGTTCCCAACGTGCCAACGGTTGTCGCCTGTTGCGTGAGTGACTTCAGTCGCTGTAACGCGGAAGTGCGCCAGAAGCACTGTTCTGCCCACTTCGTGGCTGAAGTCCGAAAGGCGCCAAGTCAGACCTCGTCCGGTAGGTTGTCCGCTCCCCCGTGTCTCTGATGTGGTCTCTTGCTGCATCTGCCTTGTCTCTTAAATGTTATCCACATTTCACTGCGACCACGTTCTTAAAGGTGCTTGGGTTTCATCTGCCGTTTATTAGAGGTTCTTTAACTAAGATATTTCCTGCAATCCTTTATAAGTGCATGGTATTATGTATCGACTTCCCGTGGCCAATTAAATCTTAGGAAGTCATATTTCGTCGTCGTCGTCATCATCATCATCGTTCATAACAACGGAGGAACATAGGTACCTCCGAAATTTCACAACGACGCATGCCGACTCTGTCGAACAGAGCGACAGAGCCTGTGGTCGTGTTTGCAATTTGCCATGCCGCGACTCCAGGATCCAATCCCTTAAAGCATGAACGAAAAACCGCTCGAATTAATAAGAAAGATCTGAAAGTCCTTGTCGGTAAAGGTTAGAAAAAGCCTCAAAGTGAAACTGCTCGTTTTTACCCCAGAGAACGCAAAGGAGATCGTCGTATGTTTTGCCGTCACTCGTTTACACGGGCCAGAGATTGAAAAGGAGCACATTTTAGCCAATAATCATGGCGCATGGCTTTTTGCTTTACCGGAAGGGTACGGCAGACCGAATATCCATAGGTTTTGTTTGGGCAGAAGAGTAACAATGTGGTTAATGGACGTCCTGAAAAATTGTATCTGGAGGCACTATTCGGAGATTGTGATGACAGATGCGTTTTGCAAATTCAGGTCCGGTATATATGTTTTTCTCGGTGACGTCATGGCAAGGTGTTCACATACGATGCGCCTAGGAACTGTCAAAATAATCTACGGGGCTACGCCTGGCCAAATGGCTATAAAATAGGCGTTCACAGCCTTATAATGCATGTCCCCTCTAAATGTTGCTGCAACGAAAAACAAAACTTTAAATTAACCACTTCAGGGCCCTGTTGTGCGGCTCAAAATGGCTCCAGCTAAACACCCGGGAAGAAGTGTGAGTAAGCAATGAAAGTGTAGCAACCGTTGCCGAACCTCTCTCTTACGGCTTCATTGAAACTGGTGCATTCCAGGCCTATCAACTCTCAAGTTGTCACAACTCTTAAAGTCAATCAACAAAATACGATCATTCAAAAGGGCAATATATACTGAAGTCGTTCGTTGCCATAGAGGTGAAATGTAAATCGGAGTATGTTGGCAACTTTTTTACTATGTAGTACAGCTGATGGAAATATCCGATACATCGTGCCTGTTCCCTCTTACCTAGCGTGTTTCACCCTCAAATTTATTAACATTAAAGGAGCACATCGACTACCACCACCTGGTTTCGCCCGCCTGTCGAAGCAGTTTTCGCGTTTTTGGTTCTCAATTTTTAGTTTTATTCATTCGCAATTTTTATGCTCTACAGAGTTTTATTTCATCTCTAAGGACGAAGACTGAGGAGGAAAAAAAGAGGATTTGTGATCGCCGGAGCATTCATGCTGTTCTTATAAACTTTCGAAACCACGCATGATCCCGTAATCATAACTAATTTTCACCCACAACGGGCTACGTGGTAGATGTGGGGAACCAACGCAGGAGGCTGATCAGGGCGCGGCAAGCGTTACTGGTGACGCACCTGTGTAAAATATGCCACAAATAGGAGTGGCGCGCCTAGGTGCAGCCTAACGCCGCACCAACCACCTGCGCCAGATTCCGCCTCCCGACTTTACTCCGTTATGACACCGGGTCTAGGAGAGAGGGCGATAGATGCTTTGTGAGTCCTCTATCACTTAATCTAATTCACGCGCAAGTAACCGTTCCTGTGCCCACAACGCTATGGGCTACATGGTGGAAATCCTCCGAAAGGACGTTCGGCTTGTCATCATAAATAACGACGTAACAGTATCAAATATACCGCTCGTTTTTGTACTCTCTGCGTCGGCAGTGGGGCCGCGTCATCTGGCTGTTTGCGCATGGTGCGTGAGCAAGTCGAAAAAGTCGATGTAACATGTCGTGCTGCCATCGAGGCAAACTTCTAGCAGCTCCCTTCTGTATTATCCTTGAGTCCATGAAATTGAATTCGCGGTCTGCCTGTAGCATGGGGGCAGCGACCTGGGATGATGACCTCTTGCACTGGTCCGAAAGGTCAGGTGAATACGATGCCTGTCCTGCTGATCGGGTGGTCATCTTCTTTGCAACGAGCACCTCAGATTTACGTATTCGCCTCTTGTTCATGAATTTCGCAACGTCACAACTTATCCAGCTTTACTGTGTTCAACGCCAGAAAATATTTTGGGAGCTGAACCTTACAATGTTTGGCATCCATGTTTAACTGATCAGCGTCAGGCTTCTATCGCAAGTAGCATTCTGTCACAAATATGACCTTTTATCGGTGTCTGGTTTGGCTGTGGGAAGTTCTCTGTGCCCCCTAAACGGGCCGCGTGGTAGATGCGCTGAACGAACTCGGGGCTAGATCAGTGCACGACAGGCGTTATTCGGGTTACGCTCCCATAATAAATGCCGAAAATGCGAGGGCGGTGTGGATACCCGCGCAGGTGCAGGCTCACGCCGCAGCAGCCAACTGTGAACTTTATGGCACTCCCACCTGCACCCGATCCTGTCTCTGATCTTTTTGACTCTGCCTTGACACCGGACACAGGTGGGTGAGAGAAGAAAGAGTGCGGTAGCTGCAACGCAAGTCTACTATTACTTACGACTAATCTACGTGCAAGTCACCGTCTCTGCACCACAGTTTCGTGAAGTACACAGTGGATCTCGTCGGAATTGATGGTGGAAATGTCGGGAAGTTGTCTGTGCACCCCATTTTCTCCCTAATCGTTCTGACTTAGTACTGAGAATCCGATCCTGCCCGAGGCGTCCTCCTTGTCATTCAGTTCATCAACATGTCACTTGCGTCTGTTTTGCATACTTCAAAGGCGTCCACTTTTTAACTGTGTGACAGCTTGAACTCACAAGAAATGTACTAGGTAAAACCACCTAGAAAATGATTAATGAAACCTCTCTGAATGTGCACAGATGTGACGGGAATTCTGAAATCCAGTATGCGAAATTTGCTGAAGTGGTGACACGAGACTGGAGGCCTTCACTAACTGTCATGCATTTACTGTCCAAAATCCACATCCTTAAACGGTGAGTGTCATTGGCATGGTAAAACATTCGAAAGGCATGGATGACACATTTAGCAAGAACTTAAGTTCATGCGATTTTATGTCGCAGACCGTATCCCTTTGCTCCCCAAAATCTAGGTCGTTCGACAGTTGTCGATCTCCCTCATGGTTCCTTTCGTGCAAATTGCTGCTGAGTATTTATGGTACTGAGGGCGCGTTATGTAAGGCGAATGGAGAACATTAGTCTGCTAATGTAATCCCGCTGTTGATTTGTTTTAAAAAGCCGAACTGCTGCTTCCTCCGATACAATGAGAAAAGTTTTTCCACTCTACGTTATCAAATTAGATGCTTCGAAAAACCCACTCGCGTGGAGGCTTCCTCATGCTCATGTTCAGCACTCCGTTCGTTTGCTTATCTCAGCCATAAAAAGCCTTATTGAAATAACTTTCGTTCCTCACCATTCCTCTTTCAGTTTATCAGGTGGCTCCGTGCCTTATCTTGGTCGGCCTGTACTGCACATCGGTAGTAAAGATCCTCCGATGGTGACTTTGCGGTTGGAACACGTACGCAGGCTTTTGATTTTGCTACTTTAAATTGCGGGGAAACGGTAAAAAACCAAATCCTCTAAGTTAGAGTCCTTATCAATTTGAACAGGACATTTTGTTAACTTGTACTTGTCCTTATCACCCCTTAGTGAAAAAAGGGTTCAATTCTACCCAGTGACAAGGTCCACTGCGGTTCGAGGAGTTGGTCATTAATCTGTTTATAACGAGGCACATTTCAGAGGATATTCCCTCATTCTCCTATGTCGCGTTCCAATGCCTAGACTAGGCAAGTCCAAGACTATTCTAGGTGGGCGTGCGAGCAGTACCTGTCAGAACCAAACTTGACACAGGTCAGCCGCGACTTCAGAACTGAAGTCCTACTCCACACTCTTGATGTTTGCTCTACCATTCACGTCTACCGTACTCTTAATGTTTTTCCAAGTGGCTTGAAAAGTCGACCATCGGCTTCTAAGATAGACCGGCATGGTTTTTTCTCTCGTTGCGTTTTTACATGCACCGGTTGACGATGTTGTCATTCGCTGGTATCGTCTTCCGGGTTACGACAGTGCGTGTCAATATGCCGAAAAAAACAAACACCGCAACTTACCTGACACACTATCCTCCGAAAACAAAAAAATTGGTCGACGGCCCGTCCTAAAATGATTTGGCGGTGCCCATATGCATGTTCCGGCATGAAGCCTCGTCTCACACAACTGATGTCGAACCTAGGCCACTCCTCAGTAAGACAGAGACAGCTGACGAGACGAAGCACCATAGTTGACACCACTTGTCGTTACGCCTCGTGCGGAACCTGTTAATGTGGAGGTGGGGTGGCTAAGTAACTGTATTGTGTAAATACGGCACCGCCTTCGCGTCTGATACATGAATCTCCTTCTGTCTTTGATGGTGGTTTCAAGAGTAAAACCGAAATTGCAGCAAATAAAATTCTTGTTCAGGCAATTGGGTCTCCCACCATCTTCAAATCTCCCTCGTAAAACCCGTCTTGTTATGTTTGCATCGACAAGTAAGCGATCCTTGTGCTTCCAACGCACAGTTAGAGTGGCTCGTCGCTGCTTTGCCACGGTCACACACGGCACATAGTCTTTCCAGTCTGGAAATCGAAAAAGTGGGAGTGCCAAGCCAAGTGCCAGTGGCGTTCACTGATCCAACTATCCTTCAGGAGGCATTGCGGACATTCTGTTTTAGAACCTTTGCAGGCGGTAGGGCATCACGAATATTACTGACACCAAGGACCGGGCCTGGGTCTGCGAACAGTGGCTAGACCAGAAGCTGTAGTTTTCCTAATATCCCCCCCTCTATTCGGTCGCAATATTCTTCTTCAAAAAAATAGAAGTGCAGACAGAAATAAAAGTATTTTTTTCCTTTGTGCCTTACAAAATTCCTCTGAAAATCTATCCGTTTTAGCCTAGAAGGAGACTTCAATCTAAATTTTACTTAGTCTGCGTGCTGAATCAGCACGAATGCAAAAAGTTTCGTTTCGCGGGAGCTTATGGCTTCTATAAATTTTGCATCTGAAGGATGATTCCGTTTTTAGGGTTTTAGTTACGAGAAGTTTTGAGCGCTTGTAATATTATTCCCGTGTAGTCTATCTGTACGTTCATGGACGCTGCCATAAACATACGCGACCTGATCTCTATTTATAGCAGTGCCCTATGAGTGTCAGGAAACCTCTTTTTAATAAGAATGTGAAGATAGGTGAGGGTGGTCTTCAATGCAAGTACATAGCACGCAGTTTAGTGACCTGAAAAACATGGAAAAGCACAGATGATGCTTCCGAATACGTAGAAATAGAGAAGAAAAGCTTGGAACATTTTACAAAATAAGCATAAATTGGGAGTGGTTTCGTCTTACGCTGAATGTCCTGGCCTTGAGTCCACGCATCTCAGCCCGAAATGGTCATCCGGATGTATTTTGTGCTTTATCTGGGAAACTTCTAGAAAATGAGTGCAGAAACCAAGTTGTGGTTAACTCGGGTGGCTGAAACGAGGCCCATCCACCAGCCTGCTGCCTACCTTTGAGGTTACGTTGCTTACTTCTTAGTATTGCACCCCCACCTAAGTTTTCTCCTGTACGAATTCCACCTAATGCATGATAAATTTTGGCGCCTTCTCTAAAAGTAGCCTGAATGGGTCCATCCGCACTGCAGGACTGAACTGAGTATTTTCGCTTTTTCCTGGATTTTGGTTCTACTCCATAACGATCTCTCCTAACCGTTAAATATTCAGACTCGCGTTCGACAGGATTGCATTCTGTCGCCCAATCCGTTTAGTAATGCCATGGACTGGATTCTCGGGAAGACCCTACACGAAGTTGATGGTGTTGGTTGATCTTGGCTACCGCTGTTACCGCCTTGTTAGTTTCAAGTTTAGATGATCTAGGGCGTTACGGTCGAATAAAGTCGCTTAGTCAGTCGTTCTATCTATAAAAACATGGAAGACAAGTGTTTATAAACTGCATCCCTGACTATAAGAATGCACCTTTCGAGCTTAATGGTTGTGAACTTAAATAAATAGACATTTTCAACTACCTCGAAGCGAGGCTGCGGCTCAATAGACAGGGCAAGGACGACATCATCTCCCGAATCGATGCTGATTGTCTGGGTTTCTGAATCCTTAAACAGTGCCTATGGACCCGACGCAAAGAACTGTATGTACCATGCATCCGTCCGGTCAGTCCTTTTGTACGTTTGGGAATGCTGGGTATGTGTGTGTGGAAGATGAGCGCAAACTGGCGCTTCATGACCACAACTGTTTGAGGATCATCTTTCAAGGGAGGTACACCGACTTTGTCTCCAATGTGACAGTCCGCGCTCGCTGCGACCATATCGCGAGAAAATCCCAGTCAACCGAAAAAAGACGACTGAATTGGTTTGGCACGTGTCTCGTCGTCCACCTCATTAGCTCACTGTTGCTACCCTCAACCCGCCGCCGTTACCCACTTGGAAACGTCGAAACAGGGGTCAACTCAAAACCTGGTTCGACACAGTTCGTCAAGACACTGAGGTGACACTTAAACCTTCGGTATTCGGTCTCTATAACTGGCAAAGAGAAAGGGTTGAGCTGTCCAGCTCTGCAGCCGCGGCTAACCGCTCGTGGAGGTGTGCAGTCCTTGATATTATTAAGAGCGACTAGGTCAGGCATGATCGCAACCGTACCAACTACAAGTATCCATATAAATAGCTTCAAAAAGTACACTCAAGTTTATCGCTACTTGGAATTTCTGACGTGAAGGTTCCCGTCACTAGATAGGGTTTACCGCAATGCCGGCTGCTGTCTCTGTATACCAGTTGTCTACAACCCGTACAGGCGGTCTCATTGCGATTATTAATCAATAATTGATAAGTTTTAACCGCAAAAGACGTGGGCAAGACTGGAATGACCTAGCTGCAGTTATCAACCAGTGGTAACCGAATGCAAGCCTGCACATCTGAGATTCTAACTGCGAGGCAGTTGATCGCGCAACAATGTCCTCACCGCTCCCGTCATGTTGGCTGGGATCAGTTTCATCCTCGTCATTGTCGGTAAAAAATCTCAATTTATATTACTGCTGGATTACTTGGCTACTTCGATTCCTGTGCTTACCACTACCGCTACCACTTTTGCTATTTTCGCTACTGTTGCCATCGCAATAGACTCCCATTTCGGATGTCCTCCTTCTTCAGGGATGGTGGCACTAGGACCTCTACCCTTAGCTTTAACAAGTATCTGCGCTTATGGTCGCATCGTCTGAGAAGCTTAGTCTCAAACTCTTCGTTGCTTTCGCTTTCTGTACCTTCATCGGGCGACGCGTCGTGCAACCGTGGCGGCAGTAGCGACAGCCAATCAGCGCCCTGATGAGTCATTCACTGGCACAAGAGCGAGAAGCCTGTTCGGTGGCCGCCTGTCCGCTTGACAGATGCTCTTCCTCCTTCCCGTCGACCCATTTTTCGCTTGACTCACGCCGGACGGAGACGTGGATGCAGGGGTGAGGATTATTTTCGTTCTATCCCACCGCCCCGAAAACTGCGGCGCATAGAGGGGCATCTTTTGGGGCGTTGCTTCAATTATTTGGGATTGGCGGAGGGTCGCATGTGCACTAACACCAAAGCAAACGCTGATGATCAATGGCCGGCCGCACACGTCGCATCGCATCGCATAGTCGTGTCATTGCTTTGGTAAATGCGGACGCATCGTCCAAGGCGACCATTCCGAGCCTATGATGTGCACTAACAGTAGGGGCTAGTCACATAGGGTTGGCGGGTAACAGTTTACGTTTCCTGTATTAAAGCCTCACGTTGATACCCGTGTTTTCTCTCTGTTTCGTCCACTTCAATCGTATGTTCCGGCCACTCACCTCACCCCCGAAGTCACTGTTAGTGTCTTCTCGGACTAAGTTGACTACGCACTGCAAAACATAACAATTCGCAGTTATTTAGTTGACATCCGGATGATATTTCCGCTTCATTGTGGCTGAAGTTGTGTGCATACACCTTGTTTCTATCACTGAGCTTTTCTGTTTCTTCAGCACTGCTTCGGACGGGATACCGTTTTTCTTCGCCAAGTGTTGTTGACCGTTCACCAACGATTGACCTCCGTGACTTTATACACTATGAGCTTTCTGCAGGCCAGATGGTTAGCTCAGCACAGGCCTAAATAGCTACTGGGGTTTGCAGTTTTGCGTCGCATTTACTGCCGTTCTTATACGCAAGCTTATCATCAAAGAGTATAGGCAGAGCAAAAGCAAGTTTTTATAGGCTCCTCTTGCCATCCTCCGGCTATCGGTTTCGTGTTGTTTCATCTCGTCACAGACTTCACGGGACTTAGGGCAAATCGACTCGGCTGTTGAATATCCGCCAGGGCCCGCCTTTAGGCAATGGCCAGCCCCATTTCATGTGACCCCAGGATCTGATGCCGCTCAAAGACATTTAAACAGTTGTGTTAATCGCCCTACTTTACCGATTATTTACATGTGACTCAGCCTTTCGACACGGTGGGTACACCATTATGACCGAGCGATGCTGAGAAAAGATGTGGGCTCACCGTTTTCCATGCCCAACCCGGCGAAATTTCCAGAAATCGCGTCTTCGGAGGTAAATGAGAGAGAGCTGAAAGCGAAACGGTCTGAAAGGTAATTGGGCTTTGGCGGTTGAGCGTAAACTCAACCAACCGTCAAGTTGACTTAACTCCTACCTTTTGAAATGTCTGCAACCATCTCGGCCTCACAGAACGACCAATGGGATATTATCAAGAAACGTCGTTCTAGGGCCCACGTTTTCCTCATCTATTACCCTCGAAACTAAGTTAGATTGTTAGCAGTGCCACATAGGTGCAATACCTACAAGCGATCAGCTTGTCTTTTTTTCATACTCAGGGAAAGGCAGATTACTACTGTGCATGTATGTGCCGAGACCGTATTCCACGCGTCTCGGGATTGCAACCATAGCCACCTTCATGACCCCTCCCCCAGGTTTAGCGGTTCAAACGACTATCTTAACTCATCAAACTATTAGAATTGTTAGCCTTGGCCTAATGTACTCTGTCGCTTGTTCTGTGCCGTGTTTAGGTTAACTAACTTTCCATGGTGTGCCAGGTTCTAAACTAACTGCTATGCATAGGCTTTGGTAGCAGTCTTAAACTTGCGTTCCAGAAGAACTTAGGAAGTTTATAAGCACAGTCAGAAATGAATGGCTGCCGGGTGGGCTGGAGCCATCTCATTCACTGTACTCACAACGAAATGTCTCCAAGCTTATAGTCAGTATGGTAGTGCCACTTGACGTGGGGACAAAATGGAAGATTCAAACAAATAATAGGGGGTTCGGGGAGTAAGAAAAAAGTTATCCGAAACCAGCAATTACATATAAAATAAAGGGTAAACAGTGTTAATGAATGCAAAAAATGTCCAATGAAGGGATTTACAGGTAATGAGAAACGTACGAACGGTGAGGCAGCAAGTCTAGTGATTTTAGTAAGCAAGTAGTTAATGTTACTGTCAAAGGGGTGGTAGCGTGATAACAAGAAAGCATACCTGAGTAAGGATGACTTGCATGGCAGCCTTAATCAGGGTATGGGAATACGAACCGCCCGCAATGCATGTGGCTTTGCGCCCAATTGCGTAGAACTTACATTTAAGATTAAGGTTAGAGTTTAGCTCAGAGTTAGGGTTATGGTGAGGAGTAGGTTAAGGGTTAAGGTTTGGTTTGCTGTTAACTGTAGGGTTTGGGTTTAGGGCAGGGCTAGGGTTAATATTGAGGTTATAGTTAAGTTTTATGTTAGAGCTGAGACACGGGAATATTTACCCCTCCATGAAATTAACCGCATTTACCCATTCAATGGGAACGTACAGTCGGAGAAGCGTTAACATTATATTTTGGCGGTCGTAGTAAGCACAGAGACTACCACTGTCCTCCAAACACTTATGCGGTGGGATTTTTTGGCCGACAAGCCCGTGTTTTTGGCATCTGGCTTCGCCACGTTTACTGTATTTATGTTTGTATACTTTTTGGAGCTTCGCCTGGCTGCATCGTCCTTACCGGCCTTCTTTTGCCGCTAACCGTTGTGCCCTGGCACGCTCCTTTCGTTTGGGCATGCAGGATGCCCCCCTGTCACCAGTGCCTCACCTGACCCCCGCCCGCCCGCCTCCCCACTTTGTCCACGCCAGAGATGAATGCGCCCCCCTTCGTGCGTGCATGCGCGCGACCAAATGCCGACGTGCGCATATGTATATATCAGATTTGCATAAAAACCGGCATCGGCAACACCTTGGCCCGCTATCGCTGCTGATCGCGCGCTCGCTCGCGCATGACCAGGCGACATTACTCGCTGGCTTACGACAGCTGCCCGGCCGGTCTGACATTCGTCCCACATGCTTGCCGGTGCTTCCTGCCCTCGTTCGTGTCGAGCCAGACACAAACGCGCACGCGCCCTCGTGGCCTTTATTCCTTCTCGTTCCTGTGTGTTTGGAGGCCCTAGAGGCAGGTTACTTGCTGGCAGGACTCTTGATTTTACGGGTTTCAACAGCATCACTCCGCTGTTATCGATCTGTCTTGGTGATGGTCTAGCGATATACCCCGCGCTTACCCTGCACTCGCATCTCTTTCTGTTCCGCCTGTCGGCAGAGGATCTGTGTGGACCGAGGAAGACACTACTTCTACTTGCAAATTTGCAATTAGGGGGTTCGTGAGTGGTTAATCGGTCGTATTTGGGTAGGGACGTGCAGAAGATGGAATAACTGCCCCAGTCGGCGAGATCATCTAGCCGAGGCGGTCTACGCCCCGTTTTTGAATACGGGTAAGGATCACTTATGTGGTTCCTAGACAGGAAACGTGAATAAGAACGCCCCGATGCATAATTTGAGGAGGGGTCGGTATTTCCGTGTCCTAACCCTCCAACTTAAACCCAAACCCGTCATAATCTTAACCTTGATCCTAAGTCCGCAGTGATCGCTAACCCTAACTTACTTTAACGCAAACATTAATCGTAACCA
The DNA here is from genome assembly GCA_017591395.1 of Schistocephalus solidus. Classification (NCBI taxonomy): domain Eukaryota; kingdom Metazoa; phylum Platyhelminthes; class Cestoda; order Diphyllobothriidea; family Diphyllobothriidae; genus Schistocephalus; species Schistocephalus solidus. Next base: position 78,805 of record WEDG01004666.1, on the reverse strand, counting down.
TAAATCTAGTCGTATTTTCCCAGGAGTTTGACGCAAAGACGCCTGCATTACGGGCGGGTACTGTTCTCATGTCCTGTTTATGGGGCCATATAAGTCAGCTTTACCTGAATCCTGCCAGAGCTACTGCCTTACTTTTTTATCTTAGGTGAAAATAACTTTCTAAGTTCATCAATTAGCTCGAATCCAGCTCTTTTCCGCCGCATGCTTGCCGTCGAACTGTCACATTATAGTGACAAAAGTGATGCTTCTGATAAGGCCGACAATGCTGATGGCGATGAAGAGAGGGCGGTGGTGTCGACAGTGACAGTGATGGCGGGGGGAAGGGGATGGTGGGGATTGTTGCCTTATACAGTGTGGCCCTAAAATCCGCAAATGCAGGCAATGTGCATAACAAGGGGTTCATGGATTTTGCATCATAATAAATGAAAGGTTCAATGACCCGACAAGCTAAGCACAGCGTTGCCCCCCTAATTAGAACTGCCATTTAGAACTGCAGTGAAGGCCGTACATTAACGCAGCATTTCAATCAATCCATACACACACGACCGTCGTTGTCCAATGATGTCCATCGTGTGCTCCACAGCAGGGGGTGGTGCAGAGACGGTGATTGGTGCTGGATTGTAGTGAGAGCAGACTTTCGAGGCATCTACCTCACTTTCTTTTTCACTCCCCTACCTGGGTCTGGTGTCAAGACTGAGTCAAGAAGACCGAAGGTGGGAGAGGGCGCAGGCCCACGCACTGGTCCGCCGCAAACAGGAACACAACAAAAAGGGAGGGACGGCTCGGATCCCCAGCTCAGTGGGGAGTGCAATAAAGGTCACATTAAGAAGAAGCCATCGCAACCTGACTCTCAGTCAGCCACTCCACACAAACTGGGCTGACCACGCGCTCAGAGTTATCGCATCAGTTGGCCATGGTTTTTAGAGAACCGGGATAGCTTCAAGTGCGTTAGACTGTTTATAATGAGGAATATGCGCTGAGCCATTGATCTCACTCTCTCCACCATCCCCAGAATCCGACCATCCGAGCGGGTCAGTTGTCTGATGCGGGGTGGGTGCAGAGGCTAACAGGGGCTGGTGAACTCGTCTTCGCGCACCACAGCACGACGCCCTTAATAAACCCATCAGAATAACGTACAGTCCTCTCCACCGAACCATGTGTTCCATCCAAGCTTTGGAAATGGAATTAATCCAGTTCTCCAACGCGCTGGTGTACGTTTTCAAGCTTTATGTCCAGTTTTATGCCATTACGTTTGCCTCCAAAGATATTAGTAGTCTTGTTATTTCCGTTAGAAAATATATTTTTTTTATAAGGACAAACCTTTTCTGACCTGCAATCGGTCTCTATCATGGGATCTTAAAATAAGCATTCTAAGACATCACACATACTCGCTTCAGGATTCTATCAGCATTTCCCGTCCTCCTCTTGTTGAACTGACACGTTTTGTGAAAACGGTGTTTGTGCTTGTCTCAGGTAGATCAGTATGCCGATGATTATTCATCTCACTCTTTCCCCCCATAATTAACCTTTTAATTGGAAGTTATAAAGGTACTGATGTTTAGTCAACTTTGTAGATGTGCAGGAAGTAGCTCAATCTTCTCTGGTAGGAGTTTTCATCATAGCTTGCCCTTGAACGTAAAACCACTGTTTTGCTCTCGCACAGATCTGGTATCCAAAGAATATTCGCCTTTCGAACTTATGAGACTTGCCATCTGCTAGGGGTTTTAACGCCTCAAAGGCGTCTATTCTTCCATTGTAGTGTTCATCCGACCAATGGTGGATATTGCCTTCTACCATATCACTATCGCCGTGTTCAGCTGGCGGCCAAGCCAGTTACTATTTCGGTTTTGCTGCCACGTAGGGAACTAGTGTTTCCATCGAATATTTTAAAAAATGAATGCTTCCAGTATGGTACTTAAAAATCTTCCAATTTTGCAGACTGTTTTTGTTTGTTTCTTGCGTTTGCGCGCCTCCACCAACCACTATGCAAAAAATTCTACCAGTACCATCTTTAAGGATAATCCTTCCACCTGCCGTAACTGTAATACCAAGCTCCAGTTCCGGTTCGCTCTAGTCGAACATCTTAGTATCCACTACCGCCGAAACGCCGCCGCCACGCCGAGGATACTTAGTCTCAACTCCGTACATCCGAATCGCCTATCGATCCGGTCGGCCATCTGCGAATCCATCACAGTGCAGCCAGGAAGCCCTTGCTACCACGCCCCATTCCCGCTTCACACATCTACGCTATCATAGGATATTCAGATATCACATTGATTTTTTTTCAGTTCCGTGAAACTACCGAGCTCACTTGCCCGTTATTTCGTCTCACTCCACAGTCACGCACAGGCGCGCTTTGGTAATGTGTGGGCCTAATCGGTTACGCGCACGTACAGCACCATGCATTGCTTGTGCAAAAATTATGCGGTGCAATTTGCTGGAGATTTTACTATAGACGAAAAGCCGTATGTTGTCACTTGCACAGGGGGTCAGGTCGTGCTGTAGCGCGCGAAGACGGGATCACCGGCCCTGTTACTCACTGCGCCCACTCCCGCATCAGACATCTGACTGGCTCGGACGGTGGCCTGATTCTGGGGGTGGCGGAGTGAGGTAGTTGGCCTCACCGCATATTCCTCGCTATAAACAATCGGACGCACTTGAAGCTATCACAGTGCTCTAAAAACCATGGCTTGGAAGGTTGCCGATTGACGCGATAACTCGGATCGCTTGGTCAGACCAGCGTGCGTTTGTGCGGAGTGGCTGTTTGGCAGACTGAGAGTCAGGCAGCAATGGCTCCTTATTAATGAGGCCTCTATGGAATTCCCACTAAGCTGGGGGATCCGAGCCGACCCTCCCTTGTGTTTTTGTGTTCCTGTTTGTGTTGGACCACAGTGCGTGGGCCTGCGCCCTCTCTCACCTCCAGTCTTCTTGATTCTATCTTGACACCGGACCCAGCTAAGGGAGTGTAACAGAAAGTGAGGCGTCCTTCCCCATGACACATCAGTGTCCTCATCCCTAAAATAAATCTCGCGCGTTCGAACCACCACGATGTGCCAAGATTGTTGTTTATAAGACTGTCAATCGATCTGCTATTCCGATCATTTTCGGGAACGAGTGTGAAGTGACAACATTTATATCTGGACGTAGCCTTATACGACATCGCCCACTCCTGTCGGTTTCGCGGTCGGGGCGTGGCTTATGTTGGATAGCGACTCCATGCGTTACTCCGCCCATTCTCATCGCCAGCCAGCCAATAGACTTGAAAAGACCATTGGCGTGTGGGAGGGGAGGAAACCTTGTGGCTTGTAAGGTTTCCAACTGGTGTGGTAACTCGTTCCTATGTAGGTCTTAAGACCATGACTATTTAATGTGGTCGTTCTAGCACTACCACTTATGTGAGATCTGAAGTCTGGTACATGGGGATTAGAAAGCAGGCTCTGTCAGACACGCGTAGATTGGCTTTTTAACTTTCTCTACCACTCTAGCCCACGCCGACCGTCTTGACTTTTCCCTGTCATCGTAGAACGGTGTGTTTTTTGACAAAGGGCTAGAGAGGGAGGCAGATTTATAAAAAGTCTGCTTCACCATAAACGCACACGTCACGACTGCGCACCTTGCGTGGCAACGGTCAGATTGTCGGTGCCTGTTTTCGGTCCTCATGGATACTCGTTGTCTCTACGTGTTGGGCAGTCACGCTCTCTATCCAAGTCCATGAGGTTGTATTTTCACTCTGACCCAGCCTGCTGCCCAACTATCATGCATGGCTCTGGAATACTGTCCCAAGCCCCGTGGTCACTCGCCGATGTTCGTTTCGAATTTCAGACAAAGCCGGCTGGGACGTTAGTATGACTGTTTACTCACGTGGTGAAGTTTTGTGTGCGCGCGTTCAGTTCGTTTCGGTTTGAGGGGTAAAAACAGGCGTGTTTTAACACGTATGGGCGGGACTAGCCACTGCGCCCAAGTCCATTTCCTGCTGTCTCTACCTGCTCGTGGACTACCGTTTGCTGCCGCCAGTGCTGCGTACATCTTCCTCACTAAAAAGCAATTCACGCGTAAATCACCGCTGCTTCTTCGGGGCGTCATCCCGTATCCCTTACTCTAAGGAGTTTATCCGATACACCCACACGCATCATTATTTTGCGGAACCGTATTTTTTTAGTTTAGTGGCTGTGATCTCTGTACTTTTGAAACTGATATCAACCGCGGGGTCGTCGCCCGCTCCAATTAACTGTTGTCCGAGCACAAATAAGTTTTGCGGATAACCTTGCCGGCTTTCTCTGCTTGAAACGAATTCAGAGCGTTTTGGTTGCTAGAGTTTGGCTTGATTAAAGCGATTGACGCGGGTAGCTTCGTGTCTACGCCTGTTACACAAATTGCTGTCAAACCTAGAACTCCAATCTCACCTACAGTGAGGGAATACTATGAAGGCTCCTCAAGCAGCCATTGCAACCTGAAGCTCAATACGCAGTAAAAGTGGGTTATACCGTCAGTTTGAAACGTTCCAGTTTTTGTAGTACTACTTCCTTAGTTAAGCCTGTGGTAGGATCATCTCCATTGACTGCAGAACTTGAACAAATGACAAATTTTTGCGTACTTACTACGTCTGTATGTCTCGGGCGCTGTGAAATTGAAGCCAAAAGGCACATGACGTCAAAAATGCCGCCATATCACCTTGTTCTTGTGAGCATCCCAACGAACTCAAACTCCACTGTTGAGGATGGGGAATAGGACGTAAAACAACTTTGCAAGACAAAAGTTTCAGCTTCAGTGCAGTATTGTTGCAACAAAAGTTTTCTCCCTTTTTGTAAGCCAGTAGGCACCTCCGAAGTCATTACAATCCAAGTGGCTTTTTTGGGAAAGCAAGCTCATAAATCCCGCGAAGTAAGTTTATAGCAGACGACAGTCTGCTGTCGGTCAAAAAATACAAGGGCCTGGTGAGTCAGGACAGGCCAAATAACACCTTTCGGGTCACTTCACGGAGGACAATCCCGAAAATTAAGCAGGCCAGACTAAGGACCTTCGTTTGGTGACCGACGGTGAGGACAAAGGCCGGCTCAAAAACTATCACGGTGCTGAATCGGTCGCGTCATGCGAGCGCACCGGAGTGTTGACGTAACCGTCTCCCCGCCCCCTCCCTCCCCTCAGTTGAGTTGTTGGTGCGCGCCAAGGGGTAGGTACGCGCATGCATTCAAAATGAGGTGGCGGCCAGTCGGTCCGGATAATTTATTCTGCGTGTTGATTGGCCTTCGTAACCCGACTTCGGCCTGATAGTGAGAGAGAGAGAGAGAGAGAGAACTACTAAGATCGGTTTTGCGGAAATTTGATCACGCCGCTATCAATCAGTTAGCACTCTAACAATTGAAAACCTTCCTACTCCAATTTACGCTCTCATCGTCTTTCGTAAACGGTGCCTATAAGCAGAGGAGAGTGGATTGTTGGTTACCCATGAAAAGTTTCACCACGCAGGCGTTTTACGACTCGGCAAAGGCTGTTCGTAATTTAATAAGGCTTCGTGTCCTGCTTTTTCTGGTAAGACCTTAGAACCTTGAACCTGCCTGTCGGAACTGAATGTGTCTATTTTGTCCACCAAATTACTCCCCTCTCTCGCTCTCCGGTGAGACACCGAGTTGCCGGACGATCGGAGGCCTGTGGCCCGGACACCGGTTAGATTTGCTGAAGTCCAACGGCGCCTAGAGTATTAAGTTCGTACCTAAATTACCGGCGGTATCAGAAATGATTTCCCACAAAACAAAACCAGGAACTGTCGTGGCGTGAAGTACGTGAGACCGTTCCGGAAACGTCTGCATGAATGACACTGACAACTGAGCGAAAGGACTCACTGTTTTCATTTACATCTTTCAACCTGAGAGGACAAAAGTAATTCTCAGGGTGGTAAAAATTTTATCTTCTGTTAAATCAGTAAATTGCTATTCTGGGCTGGATTTTTGATAATCCACAGCATTTTCAGCTGGATCTTTGTATTTTTCACTACTGTCACTGCGTTCTGCGTTTAGCTTGAAGAAAATTACATATAGAATTAAACAGAGAACTTTTTCGTTCGCTCACCCAGCTGTTTCTGCTTGGTTTTGGGGCAAAATTTAGTCCGCATTCTGATGTGCCAGAAAAAGCAGGCTTGGTGACTTTGTCATTTTGTGTTATTTGACTTTTTCCCACATACTTAGCTTCGCGGCGGTTGAATGCAACCTTGCAGACTACTTACAGTTCTCCTACAGTTTAACTTGGCTCCTTCGGTGTAGTTTACGGGGAAAACTGCTTGGTTCAGACAATACTGCACCATTTCGATCGAACAGTCGCAAAGGTTTTGATTTTGGATTTTGATTTTCCGGCATAAAAATGACTATGGGGTTCCTTGGACGCCGACCTACAGCGTACACCGTGAGTGTCGTTTTATGGTCCCAGACATCTTTTAAAAATTAACGTTCAGAATCTCATATTCGAATATACAGTAAAAAATGCACATTTAATAATTAACGAGTACAAGTTGTATTCTTGCATCCGTTCTCGAGTACTCGCGTTCCTTTGAGGACACTTTAATGATGTTATATTGTTATGGAGCCACATATTGCGGTTACTGATTGATTGCATTGCACCCAGGCCATAAGGGGATTTTGCGACATTCGAGTGCAAAGCGTCGTTCGTGGAACTCGGCCTCGAACACTAGAGGAGCCGTGGCGACTGTGTGAAGAAACTGACAGTGAAGGGGACCTGCGCAGTGCTGACGTCATTTTTTCATCCCGATCTCATCCTGATCCAGGGTCATGGCTACGTCCAAAAAAACTGCCGAGGTAGGGCACAGTGACGGCCCCTACCGCATACTGCATAAGTTCTGACCACCAGAACAACCATAACCCAATTTCGCATATCCAGATATTGCATCTGGAAAAATTTTCTTAAGGCCATATCCAAAAATAAGCATTATAACCTGAACCTCGGTCCAAACACACAAATTATCATCTCAGTAGGCAACCTTGCGACCAACGACTTTTTATACCATAAGGGGCAACGGATGTACTATTTTTTTGGCATACTCCAGATACTCCATTCGTCGAACTATTGTGCTTTTAGAGTGTGATAAAAGTTAAATTTTTAATGCTTGCCTTATAAAATACGTTGGCATAGGACTGTGGCAGCTAAATAGTGAATTTGCCTTAATAGCTACAATCCCGGGTCACGTTCACCTATGTATGAGAAGATGTGAGAAATCAGTAGATGTTTATTCGGCATACAAGGCTGAAGCGTAATTAAGTTCAGTGTATGTGAAGAAAATGGACTTACGCCCTGAACTCCCTATTTATCACACGCAATTCAGAAAAATTAGCTACAATGAAAGAAATTTACAATGTCAGGTGGAAAAGGACTTAGTAAGGATGCCTTGCAGGGCCTCTTAAACAGAACACGCAAATAGGAACGCCCAGCCATAGTAATGGAGAGGGTCTGGCACATAATTCTAGGAAGGTTAAGTATTCCCGTGCCATAACCCTAGCGTAATCACAAACCCTGGCCATAACAGATAACAGTAACCCTAAAAGTACCTTTACCCTAACCTTTACTGACTTTAATCTAAATATAAACCTAACCCTATGTTCCTTTGAATTGGACGCAAAGAAACCGGTATTGAGGTCGGTTCCTGTTCTCATGTATGTAGAGGCCACGTAAGTCCTCCTTACTAAAGACTTCGTTTCACACAAACGTATGCGTTGTTTTAAGGTTACACAGCCATCTACTTTACTTTTTTGCCGCAGCATGTATCTATCACTGCGATGTTTGAATGCCCCCCTAGAGACTAAGATATAACAATTGCCTCAGACAGGTTATTACATGGTTCCACCAACACGGCTTGAGTAGAAATACTTTCTCACACCCAGTTTTCTCGGGTGTGGGAAGGGACACGCAGTTTGAATGGATGTCCCCAGAGGTGGGTTATAGTGGCGCGTTGAAAAAGGTCTCCGTACAGTACAGGGCGCAGTCCAGACCACGCACGATACGGAAGTTATAGCAGACCATGTGCGTTTCCTGTCAGCCAGCCTGGACTCGGGGTAGACTAAGAGTAAAATGGAAGAGAAGAAACTTGTGACACTCATGTCCTGGCAAAAGCAGGCCTGATCAACATCTATGCCGTGCTGACGAGGAAAGTATAAATGCGATGGAGCGACCTTTCGTAAGGATGGCCTACGAGCGCCTGTCTTTGGAAATATTATACAGTGGCGTCACTATGGACGCTGGCAGGCATGGTTGGCAAGAACAACTATACGGGGACACCCCGACGACCTCTCCCAAGCCCCGGAAAATCAACAAACACCTCTGGAAAGACCTCGTACAGCCTCGAAAACTGCCACAAAAAATAGGAGTGGCAGTCTTTCTGACCAAGGTGAACTGTCAGACAGCAAAGACGACATGACATTACTATGAACTGGAACCATCAACACCAACGCTTGTCAACATATTTGCACGCCCGACTGACATTCAGCGCTGGAAATGGCCGCCTTAGATACCTCAGGATCAATCGCACTGCGACTTCTGGATAGGCGAATCTTACTCCTGAAAGGTCGGAATTGGTGAAGTCAACTTTATGTGGAGTAAAAAAGTAACACATACTACGCTTAGCCAAAACATTGACCTATTCGGGCACACGTGCATACACATCAATTATCAGTAAGGAATCACAAATGACCCATTCCGCTGCCATACAGTGCAATTTACCTGAGATTTTATGACGGGCGAAACTTCGTATGTTAGCACGTGCGCATCTTACTTTGTGTATTAATAAAGCCTTAGTATGTATGGTGAGGGATCAGCTTGCGTATGGATGCTTAGACGGTGGCCTTATCGTCACGTCAGCCTCCCCACCAGTCTGTTGGTAAGCCCGAAGATGTCACTAGTGCATTGCAGGGGGAGAGGAATTGAGGCCGTTTCGAAGGCTGCATTTTTTAATGATAACACGGTCGTGACTAAAGTAAATTACACGTGTTGAAAGTCCCGGGACATCGAGGTTGTGTGTTAGTAAAATTGCCAGTCGCTACGAAGTGCTGGTTAGCTTTATCAGCTACTGCATCCGCAGGCCCATTTTAATCTCGACTTTGAGTGAGAGCAAGTGAGGTAGATGGGGTGAAGTCTGCTTCACCGTAGAAGAATCCACACGCAAGTCACGGCTGCGCCCACCTCGTAGGGGATAGCGATTGTTCCTGTCGCTGGCGACGGCTACTCTATCGTATGTATATGTTTGCCTGTGTTCATTTTTCATTAGCTTTTTTCCATTAGCGTTCGGTCCACATCACTGCCTTCTTCGTGCTGCGTGTACCCCGTTTAGCTGCATGTTATTCTTTAATTAAAGTCTTTCCTTCCGTGCTTGCGAAGGATTGGTTGAAACAGCTGCGGATCAGTCACGTCACAATCCCTTGGACAGATGGTATCAAGGGGATGCACATACGTATGCAGGCATGATCATTCGTAACTAGATTGCGGAGCACTAATGCTGTGATTGCGGTTGTCTGCGCTCCGGGCCTCCACAGCTAATGCTCAATATTCACTGGTGACTTGCATTTCTCCATACTCAATTCCACTGCTCAGTAAATTCATTGAGCTTCGTCGGGGATATGTCAGGCTCCTCTGTTTCAAAAGTCAAGTCGACGAACACATTTTTTCGGCAATTCTCCAGTGCGCCTGTATAATTACAAGGGTAATGAAAATATGAGAAGCTTGCAGGGTTTATAAGCGTCTATTTGTTAACGTCGATCGTTTCCACGCCACCTACATGGTGAGGTCAGTGTGTTGAGGTCATTGGGACTGGAGTAGGAGGTAAGGCGTGAGCGATGTTCGTAGGTCGAGTACGGGAAATGAACATCACTGGCAAGTACTTGGAGTGCACAATTGTTATCTGGGGTCTTTCGCCACGGAAGAGAGCGCCTGTATTAGCGTCTTCTGGTAGTACAGCACTGGTTTTCCTAGCCACTGCCTCGGCTGTTGCTTGCGTAGACCCTTAGGGAAGGGGACTGGTGTGCAGTAAACAAGCTGAAAGGCATCTTTTGGATCGACTCGGTGACTAGTATCGACTAGATGGGCGAGAATAGAACCCGAGATCGATCTAGCTTCACCTTTGCCTAGCCAAGCAGTTATATGTTCACGTATCCTCCTTTCCGGGCGCCTCGTTGTACGGTCACTTTATCCCGCTCCACAGGAGCGAGTGAACGATACATCGATACGGCATTCACCAGGAGTCGATCTTTACCTCCTACGCGTGAGAGGGAAGAATTCGTGAAGAATACCCGTCGCGAGAAAAGCGCTCGTGATTGCTGTCTTCAGGTGTCGTCTTACTTGTTCGCTTGTTGCATCCCATACGAAGGACAGTCTTGTGAACACGTCTTCCTGTAGTTAAGGTAGTAGGCTTTACGGTGCGCCCCCTAAAATTCCGGAGGATGAATCTCTCTGGGTATCCACTTTCACGAAGAGTTTTCTGCAGCTGCTGGAGCTCTGCCTCAACAGTTTCTGGAGCACAGATGCGTTGCACTCTAGATGCCTATCCGTGGACTAACTTTCGTTTTATATTCAGGGGAACAAAACTGAAAATCAATGTATTGTCTCGTCCAGGTTTCCTTTCGGAATATCCTATGCTGGATTGATCCGTTCTATTGCCTGTTTAGAAGGACATCGAGGAACGCGATTTCTTTATCCACCTCAGACTCTGCAGCATACTTGTGCGAGAGACTCACACTGTTAAACTTCCGGACCAGGGTCTCATGATCCGTCAGACAGAAGATGTCATCCCACGTACCGAGCATAAAAGTTGAGTTCATTGATGATATCCTTTAGACTCGTTTTCTTGATCTTACCCATGAAAACATTTGCGAGAAACGGTCCATGCGGTGAACCCATCGCAGGCACACGGACGGTGCTGTTGTTGTTTTAGGCAAATAATTGTGTTTTTTGCCGAATAATTTTCCACGGTTGGCCGTCTAGCGTCTAAGCAGTGTTTATGTTCAGAGCACTACAACCATCTGGCCAAATCCCATGTTGTAGGAAAATACCCGAGGCACCAGAACGGAGAATTTATTGTGCACAGAAGCCCGAGTTGCCCCAGGCAGCTAGGGTCACTGGCGGAGCCAGCGTTAATGCTGACTGCGTCCAGTCATGCCGGAGACGGAGTGAGACCGTGAGAGCAGCTGCCTTAACGGATTTATGGAGAAAGTTCAAGTGTTGTCTAATTGATATGTGTGCTGCATTACCCGGGGGGTGGCCCATGTCGCATCGGCTGTAGAGTGGTTGACCTGTTCCGGTGGCGCTTGGGCAGCCGGCCGCGACCATCTGGATGCACGCATGTACCCGAGCAAAAGTCAAGCCAGTGGCTAATCTGAAACCGCTCGCTGCGGAGGTGAATGACCTTGTGACAGCGGGTTTTGAACGAGGACGCCGGACATCGCAATGACGATGTCGACAACGGGCCAAATGGTAAGTTCGCCTTTTTTCACTTACCCCCTTGACGGTTTTACCGTCGCGACTAACGGCATCCACTGTGTGCCCTACGAGGTGAGTGCAGGAGGTTGACTTGCTTACGTACTTGTCTACAAGGAGGCAAAATCGCGCAGCATCTACCTCACTCACCCCTCCCTCACGTACCTTGTTCCGGTGACGAGACGGTGCCGACACGACCGGTTGCAGGCTCGGGTGGTGTGGTCATTGGCCGATGGACCGAATTATTCCATCGATTGGCAACCTACAAGTAGTGAGAACGATGGCTGTTCGATCGCCTGAATAATTTCCTTATTCATCTCAGCGGACAACCTTTCAAGCAAAGACTCATCGTGTCTTGATAGATTTAATCATGCCAGGTTTATGAAGGTGAGGAATGCGCTAATTTGCCGTCATGATATATTCCCCAGTTTCGATCTCATACTCAGAAGTGGGCGAGCGAGTGCCAATAACGATCGGTGAGCGTTCATCAACTCTTCCCTCTTTTCACTCAACCATCAACTGTCCCGGTCTGTCAACCACCTAGTGTTTGGGATTGGGCACAGTGGTTGACACGATGCGAGGCCTACGTCTAGGCGGGCTGCCAACTCCCATTCCGTGGCCTCTGGGCTCGCGCAGACCCTGCACAGCCTGCTTAACGCATGTAGTTAGCTATTTTGACCCCCCGGTTTGATACACCGCGGCCCTTTGAGGGTACCAAAATATTTTCCATAACCATACAAAAACCGAACCACCGTGACTCACCATCCAACTTCTCCAGATCTGGGGCCACAACTTCGGCGTTTTTTAACCATCCCAATTGAAAAGCCACGCTTTGTTATCAAAGGATTTCTAGCAGTAGCTTCCAAATCAAATGTGAGATACGGTAGCACTTTGAGTGTTCCGGTGGGTCAAGATCAAGAACGTAAGGGAAGCTGAGAAGTTTCCCACCGGAAGGAAAAACTTAAATCGGTCCTGATTCCCTTAGCCGCTAGCATTGGTAGATGTCTGGTCCTTTTAGACCTCAGCCGCCGCCACCGCTGTGCTTGTCCGCATTCTGCTCGCTTGGTCAGATACTGACAACCGTCTTGGCGGGCAGGAAGGAGGTCGATGTGACGACCGTAGTCCCGAAAACCAGGCTGATCTGTGTGACCTGCTTATTACTTCAACCGATAATCTTTGCAGAATTCAAATCGAAGGTCCTGCTATTGTGTATTTAATATGCACAACACCTGGAGGGATCTGGTCTGTGTGTCCACTCACTGACTTATGTTTTCGCTAGGTCACAAACAACTTCTTTCCAAAGGGGCATTGGGTCTTTAGGTCTCATCGCACGTCGCGGATCTGTTGGTTACCCGCAGTTGAGACAACGCTACTGATTAATCTCCGCACAGCTACACCCATGCCATGCTGCAGTGAACATCGTTCCGTGTAGCCGGCCAGACTGTAACAAGAAAATCGTGCAAGCCAGGTGTCAGAGCCGGTCTGTCTTTAACTTTTCAAAACTTGGCTACAGCCAAGTGAACCCAAATGCCAGACAGAAAAGCAACTTGTCCGGGTTTACGTCAGTCTGTAATTTTTGTCGGTCATCAATGCACAAAGTTGACATCTTTGTGAAATAATAAGTTGCAGCAAGCCTCGTTGACCTTACAGGTAGGCTAGGTTTCTACGAAGACAGTAATATGATGAAGCGAGATTGGGCTGTGGCGATGTCCCCACATTAATGGGCTTGTTTATTGAAATGCCCTTAATGGAAGCCACCTTCTGTGGATGGATTGCGAAGTGTTGTTCATGCTTTTTCTCCCGCAAGTCAGTTGATTTCAATATACCGAGTTTTTTTAAGCCGTTGAGCATAGGCGAACCTATGCAACCTTAAACTATCCCTGAAATTTTGCCACTTGCCTCATGTTAGGACTCTGGAGTGCCAGTTCTTCTACGTCCCTGGGCCAACCGGTTGGTTCAACGCGCCGTCCAACATCCGCAGGTCAGACGCGAGCCTGTGGAAACTCGCCCGGCTACTCAGCCACTCCGTCCCCCTTTGATCCCCTAGAACGCTGTCGTCTAGCGCGGGTTCCCGTCAGTTTCGCTGATGCCCAGTCGCAGACCTCCTCGGAGGACTCAGCTGTCGAGCTGCACCACTGCATGCAACGTAGCCAAAGCGTTGCCACACAGTAAGGCATTGTTACTTACAAGCGAAACTTTTTTGTTCAGGTGCATGCAGTACAAAATTTCCTAGGACCTTTATGCTGTTGGTCATATTTTGCGCAGTTTTAGACGTTTTCACGGACATTTTGCATCCTTTCTATAGTATAGTTTTCGTGTTCAATTTAACGATACTGTTACCGCGTCCTATGGTATCGTTCTCAGCTTTTCCAGGCCGCTCTTTCAAAGTCTGTCTTCCAAAAGCCATCTAGGCTAATTTGACTAAGCCTATCCTGTATCTACTCGCAACTTAAAATCCTTACGGTTAGTGGTAAATACTCGAGCCTCCAGTACTTTTCGGGACAAGAAAGGGACCAACACCGGGATCATGTTTTTAATTGCCCTCATCAGACATGGCTACGCCAGCAAGACGAGTTATGTTTATAAAAAGATGACCCATCTACCTCCAGTGTTCTAGGGCTGCGGGGTGATGGACAGGGCTGGAGGGGAAGGGTGTGTGCGGGGAGTTTCAAGCCTCATTAATCAGACCACTTTTCTTGCTCCCAGACTGGCCATTAATCATCAGAATGCAGAGCTGAAAGCGTGACCCATGCTACCACGTCCCGAAGATGAATTACCGAATATGTTTTAGAGCTCGAGTGATTCGACCTTCAAATGCTGTTTGCACGTTCACGTGTGCCTGCAGAATCAAGGATATCGGCCACATTTGCCTCTGACAAAAAAGGAGGAATGTTTCGTCTTTTCACCAGCGCAGTTCTTCTGGCCCTTAACCTAGCCCTTTACATCGTGATTTTTGTGCCCGTACAGTTAGAGGGTCACGAGTTTTTGGAAACAGCCCCTACACATGGGTGCTGCAGCTTACCTTGTATAAAAGCAGGATCGTGTTTCGTATCTGTCATTGTCATGCTTTTTCGGGATCTTTCAGCGTGTACCAGTTTTTTTTTTCATCCCCATTCCTTTCCCTTCCTAAAATCTCTTATCTCGTTCACCGGACACTGTGATTCTAAGGTCTGTTTTTTTCCTCTTCACCTACGGGTGCAGTCTTAAATACCGAACCTTTCCTTCAGTTGGTGTTCTTGCTATCCAATGACAGCCCGTGATTGGTGCGTCGTCAGAATTTTAAGGTGGTAGTTCTTTTCGGGACAAAGCTAGGACAAATATTTCCTAGCTTTTGTTATTTCTGGTTCTGCTTGTTTACTGAATTCTCTAATAGCTGAATGCCGTTTGCGGACACCGCATACGTCTCTCCCCTTTACGGTTTGTCTTAACATTTAACACCCTGATCGCATCTCCCGTCTTTTTGGCAAATTACGATCTGATCAAATTCGGAAGACGGGCACTCAGCAATCGGTTACGGGAGTCACTGGTCCTGTTGTGCCTTGGGCTCTTGAGTGAGCCCCAACGCACAACGGGATGAGTTAGTCCCTTAATCGACCAGTGTTTTTAATCCCAATCGAAACCGACAAGACAACAAGCTCGTGGCGCAGTGGGTTAGCGCGTTGAACTTCTAACCAACCAAGTTCGAGCCTCGGTTGTCGCAACACTGCGGTTGTATAAGCCATTCCAGTCTCCCCTGTCTCTTTCGGTACTATTATTTCTTTCCAGCTCAAACCATTTTAGTTTTAAACACCCGTTTCTTCACGACAATTTCCTGTTTTTGGCAATAGAACGTTTTACGTAGGTACCCCGTTGTAAAAGAAAAAAGAACGGAAAGTATTGCCTTCGTTTAAGTTTTTGAAGCTGGACAGATTTTTGTGAAGTCTGAAAAAGATGAGGGCTCCTTTACTATAGGGGCAATTGGTCTCGCCCACTTGGTGATTTTTCATTCGCTTCAGTCTTTTCGAATGCTGCTCATTCAGTGGCTCCCTTCTTTCAAGCAGTCAAATCAAAAATGATCCGTGAGTTGCGCCGCATCTACCACAAACTGGCAGGCTCTCTGGTTGGGTATTTAATGTAACTGCAAGCAGTGGAATGCATTTGACCTGTACTGAAATCGCAAACCTATTTGGAGTGCCTTCGCTTTTCCCAGCCGTTCCTGTGAGAGGTGGGAATAATTTTCACGCCCTGTAGTCTGAAACCTAGTCTAAATTGCATATTTGACAGATGTTTCTACGTTTCTGCCGATGGCTGAATTTCAGCTCTGTTCCAACTGCCAGTCACAAAAATATTGACTAAATCAGACCGGTTAACGCGTCCTTTGAGGTAAAAAGTAGTCTCCACAGAGAAAATCTCTTTCGCCGAATCCACCTTGCTAACCCAGCCTGCGAAAGACTCCAGTTTTCCAACGGACATATATCTCTAGTAATCTAGAGTTCTTCATCTTCGGAGGATAAAAAGAGTAGGAATAGTTTTATGTGGCTCAACCGGCAGGACAGGGAAATGGGAACGCCACGTAATACAGGGGGCTTTGCGCTAAATACCAGGGAAATTTTGGTTAGCGTTAAGGTTAGTATTGGTGTTAAGGTTAGAGATGGTGTTAGTTTTGACACGCTAATAGGTTCCATTCCGGGAATCTTTGGTCAGTGTAGCCTGCACTGCAAGGGAGGGCGTTCATATTTTCCTGTTCTGTCGGGGAGGGGGGCCGAGCACATAAAGGATTCCCATCGATAAAATTAATGCTCCTACCATTTTTAATGGGAAGTATTTCCATATTACGCAACACGTAAAAGAAAAACTCCCGGGATAACCTCCTTAAAGATCAGAGAAGTCTATCGGAATAATTTACTGTTGGTCTATAGTTTTGGGCTGTTTTGACCCGCTGCCCGTTCTCGAAGACGAAATCGATCGACCAGTTGCATCCAGTTTTTTCTCCTCCCCCCTCAATACAGACACCCATTTCCATTAGTCTACTTGCATCTTACATACACTGAAGCAGCTTTGATCCAGATAGCAATGACAAGACCTCTTGACAGAGGGAGTAAGATGGTCAGACTTGCCGTCGAAAGTTGACAGTAGGCCGAAAATTTTGGAACTTCAGACAGAGAAATCTTCTGTTACACCAATTTCCCGCTAACCTCTCAAACGGTTTTCACTACTCCACTAAGGCCTTTATCGAAGGAGCCAGAGGTGATTACAACACGTCTAGTCAAATACCTTCCCGAATGCACCGCCAATTCAGACGACAGATCAGCCGCAAGTTTTGACGGACCTTGCTGCCTTCGTCATCCAGTCTTCCCATAACCTCCCTGGAGTCCTTAAGCTTTTTTTCGATCACCTAGGCAGCGAACTTCAAACCGAGCGCCACCTTATGTCTTTCCCAGCATTCCGTATGTTAATGTATATGTCGGACGATTATTTGAAACGTCCCCTTGCATAAACTGGCTTATTAACTTTTTAATGCCACTTTCCGCAGACACTAGAACTTTCACCATGAAGTGCCTCCTTTGGTTTTGCACCAGAAAGCCAACAATCCGCATTTTAACTTAAACAGTATAGAATTCCTCACAGAGTCCAGTGTCCTTCTAGTCTTGGTATGTCTGGTACGTGTAAATCTGATGAACCGAGTACGTTACACGGACCAGTTCAAGTTTGGAAGTCTCTCTTTACCCAGACGAGTATTTTCTAGAAAACACCCGCTACTTAATATGATTTAGTAGGAGTAATATTTTTAAATCACCATGTTGGCCTCGATAACTGTCCTTGCTGGCTTCTGACTTGGCGTATTTTTGCGCAGTTCATAAGTATCTCATAACCAAGTCGATAGACTTGTTATGGCAATCACTCGTAGGACAATGTCTTTCACGAGTTGACTGAGTCACCGTGGGCATTTCGACATCTAGGGATGGTTCCTGCTGGAATAGGATACAGTCACCCAGTTGATGATGACGTTGTGATCCAGATGAAGCAAGAAATATTGGTCTTGTGGTATTCATTTTGCAGGAGGGAAACCCCTTTTAACTCGTTCACACCGGGAATTCTCTGTTAGTTTTTTAATGAAAAAAATCGTCACTAATTATCATTTGTTTTTGAGCCTCGCTCCCCGGACACCGAATCCTTTAGCCTCTGAATTTGCTGACTCACTTGCCTCGGTACATTTTCACCTTTTTCGATTCTTTTGAAGATCGGAATGTGAGGGCAGTTGTGAAAATGGAAGTTGTTACTCCTCACCACCACGCCTCGAGGCACTTAGCACGTTTGCCTCCCCACAATCTCCCTTGCCTTCAGCACCCTCGGAAGCGGCGGTGACCCCGACGGCCGGGGTCCCTCGATCTATTGACGTTGACAAGACACCGACACAGGAATCCACTGTGGTGTCAACGACTCCGCCGGCGGCTGCGGAGCCACCCAAAATTCCCGCTGCCCGTTCAGGCTCTACAGCGACTCTGACGGGTCGCGGTCGACACACCGTCCCCTCGCCCTGTGAGGCAGACCCCCTGTCTGCCTTTGGAGTCTCCGCTCTGCATACCGAATGAACGCAGTGACATCGAAATCAATGCTTTTTCGTCTAACGATCCCGAGGAAATCAAGCTACCTCCGGCTTTGGAGGCCAAGTCGTACCATTATAATGTTAGTTTATGCAGTACTCTCCCTACGCAATGTGATAATCCACCCGAATAATTGATGTAATCCCGATCTAGTGATAATAAAGATCATCTAGGCAAGGTGAAGTCAGCTCAGTGAGGAGAGTTTCTGCCCTTGTCTTGGAAGCTTTGAACTAATTCAGGCCTTCTTCGATTACATCAAGATCGTATTGGTTAGTAGACACCCACTGATTGCTTACGGGACTCACCCGTTCCATTCTGCCTTGGGGCTCATTCTCGAGCAGCCGCATGACGACTAGTAATATAGGCAGAAGACTGGGGGGACTGGAATGGCCATTTCTGGCTTATTAGTCGTCATCAGCTAGCCATAGCCAACCCTAGGTGTTGCGCCACCCGAGGGTCGAACCCACGACTTGTTGATTAGAGGTCATACCTTCTAACCATTGAGCCACGGGCTTGTGGTTTGGCTCCTTAGATCGGAAATATTCGCATTTTGCTAATGAGCCAGAAATGACCATTTCAGTCTCCTGGGTCTTTGTCGGTAATTTTTTTTCCAGTTCAATTCAGTTTTATTAAGGGAAATATAGGCGAAGCCTTTGAGCTCCCTATTGATGTCAGTTCGTCTGTAAATTAAGATCCACTTAGAAGTCTATCGATCAGAGCTGTTGTTCGGTTAAATGATCAAATGTTGAAATCGTTGCCTTTTTCGCACTTACCTATTTCATTTTTTGTCCTCTCATCATTACAGAATTTTTTTTAATTTTTCTTAGATCAGAAAATTTTATTTTGTTTGACTGGTGACTGACTGACTGACACCTTAGTGTCATGGCTCTTGCATTTCCTACCCGTCTTTTAATTATTTGGTAGACGATGATTGGTTGTTGTGTTTGAGGATAATAAGATACCACTGCATGCACTTATTGGGTGGCATTTACTGTCTCTCTTTTAGCAACTCTGCCTGTAACAGTTAAAACTCGAAGAGCAGAAGACCCCTGCTGACTTTTGAGGGCTCTGAACCCCTCGGTTACGACAACAGTGAACCTGTCACACATTTATTGGTCTTTAGGGTCCCACAAGTATTTAGATTTGCAGATCGTAGAGGTAAATTGGCACATGGCTCTTATGTGTCCTGTTTTGATCATTGATGTTTGTCAAACCAGTCATGCTATGCCTGTCCTGTGGAACAAAATCTCCCACAACAGTCGCATATATGGCCTTCTGCTGGTTCTTTCATTTGATGCCAACGTCGTCTATGTATTCACACCCAGAATTTTTGGGCATGTAGTCGCCTGAGTCTTCTCTATGTCTAATCTTATCAAAAAATCATGGCATTTAAGTGCTTTTGTCCCTTGTGGCAGTCGTCTGCGAAGTTGCAACCTAGACTTTGGGTCAAAGAAGAAGTGAGTCCTGTTAGCCATGAAAAATAAAAGGCTACTTGCAGACAGGGCGTGCAGTGAGCACACTAGAGAGCACAGGTAGTAAGGTCTAGGAGACACGGCGTTGCCCATGGCATGGGGAAACTTCGTGTGTTGGAGGGTGGCCACTTGGCACGTAGAAGCTCTGATCACGCGTCCGTGGCCTTGAGCGTTCGCTTGTCTTGAGCACGTCACGTGATGACTAGGATTCAGTACAGGTAGCATACAACGTAAGCCTGATGTTACGCAGGTTCCCTTAACTATGGCCCAAACCATGTTTGCTAAAGTTTAGTTTATTGATGAAATAGCTTCGAGCCTTTGAGAGCATATTTGCGACGTAAAATTGGGTGTACCGTACAGAAACACCATATGGGCTGCAACATTTCAAAGGGCCCATAAAAATATGACAATTTGGCGTGGGTCTCGAGGATTGAATTCAATCTCCAGCTCCTTTTTGAACATGAATCTGTCAAGCTTGCCATCGATGGTGACATTACAACGTGTTCTCAGATGGAGGGTATTCCGTATTTTAGCCACTCTCAGAGGACGAGAAGGAGCCCACTCCGTTGGAACAAAGGCTTTATTAGCCTGCTGTTTCGAATTTTCCTCGAATCCATCATCAGAGACAAAGGTCAGATAAAGGTAGTGCATTGTACAGGTATTGTTGAGAATCTGAAACGTCAGGCCACTGAAGCTCTTGTTCTAGCGATCGTGTCTCCTTCGCGACTGCTTCCTGGAACTCGCCTCTTCGCTTCTGTTGGCAGAGAATGAGAGCTTGCGCACATCCATCTTTGCCTGTCAAACCCTCAGTTTATTATGGTAAAACCTTCAAAAAATCCTGAAAAACCCGGCTACAATCCAATCACTCCGCAACATGAAAGAATTTTAAGTGATTCCGGCACATTTGATTATAATTCCCAGCCGCCACGCCTTCTCCAAGACGGTGGTGTTAACCCTCGCGGACGACGGATTACATCTCATGGGGGGTAATGATGAGGTGTACATGATCAACCCAAGGAAGAAATAAAACCACACAGCGTTCGCGTGGAGGCTCTTGGAAACTGACCAAAATTGTCTGTGCAAGACCATTAAAACACTCACAGTTTATCATATGAAATCGGCTGAGCATAAGTGCATGACATCTAGAGATTCCATCCAATCAATTCGTACCCAACGTCTCAAGCCGTGTTGATTTCTAAGTCATACGGATTCAATCTTGTCTATTTCTCTTGTAATTTAAATGACTACACACTTTTGGTATCATGTCCCAATATTTGTTTCTGAGATTTATCCGCAGAGACTGTTCCTTTTTTCTTGGTAACAGGGCATGTGCACATATTTCACATGTTCAGTCACTAATGTTTGGAGGTTTCCTAATTTATCTAGCCAATGGATCTCGTACAGCGGAGACGCAGGCCGCAACCGCACACCCAGCGTCAAAAATCCACCAACCGAGACTCCTTGAATTTCCGCAACCAATGCCAGCATTCGCCTATCTTCAATGACTCCACCGAAAGCGCAGCCATTTTTCGTAATTCACCCTACGAGGACCAAGTGGGCCGCAGATCGCCCCTCAGTGCTGATACTACTGACGGAAACTGGTGGGCTGATATCCTACCCTACAAGCCCTCCACCATTCCAGATACCCTGGCCGATCGCCTACGACATTGCAGCAATCTGGCGCTTTCGCGAGTAGACCTGAATGCCGCCGACACTCGTAGTCTAGCTTCCTCGGTTTCGCGCACAGACCTTTCCCGTCGCTCGCTTATGACGCGCTCTCTCTTCGAGCCGCGTGCGTCCAGCCCCGGAGCTCGGAGGGATAGCGATAATGACGACGACGGTAACGATCAGCCGGTCGTTCCAATCATCATTACACCTGCGGTAGCGGAGGCGGAGATTCTGCGTTCGCAGCCAATCAGATCGCAAATACTGTGTCAGCGCTCAGCTCGGCCGCGCCCTGTTAGCTATCACGACTCCTGTCGCTCCTTCACGCCTGCTCCAATGGCCCAGCTGCCCTCCCTGGAGCACCTCTCCAGGAGGCAAAGACGACTGCGCAAGGCACCACCACCACCGCCGACAGACCCATGCAATATTCAGGAATTTCTCAATTTCACGGCAGTCGCTGTTCCGCCGCCCTGCGAGAGCCCGCTGCTGACACCATATTGTCGTCTTCGGGTTCTTCGAGGCAGTCCTTGTACATCGACACTGACAGGAACCGTTCCGACTGAAGCCTCGACTTCTGCCCTCCGGCCCTAGATGCAGTTCCGGTTCACAGACTGACTCTTCCTCTTTCCCAATGCCCCATCCCCTCCGTCCTCAGTCTTTTATTTTCATTATTAGCTGCCAGTCGCTTAACTGCCTTGCGCGTACAAACGTTTAATGCTGTTTTATAGCCTGTTTTATTCTTATATATTTTTTAATCCTTGGATGCCCGTCTTGTTTTGGTTTTTTTCCGGCTGGGTTGAAACTGCTTCCGGCAAATTTTTAACGCATGGAAGAGCTTGTGATCTCATTCCCATTTTTTTCTATGTGAAGACTGCAGAGTTATGCTTACTTTCGTCTGATATGCTCTCCCTGCCGATACAAGCGAAAATACGAATCCCAGGAAGTAATTGAGAATAAATAGATACGATCGCTGGGACACGAGCTTTATTCGCCTGACGTTTCGGATTCCAACACGAAACCCATCATCAGAGACAGTATCAGATACGGTTACTTCGGACAGAGGGATTTGCAGTATTCATAGAATGCTTTCGCTATGCTACTGCACGCTTACGGCAATTAACAGCTCCCCCCTTCAGCGATGACGACTACGCTCTGGTGCATTAATTGTTTGATGGCCGGCATGCTATCGCTGAAATTTCGTCACCCGTGTTGGAGGGTGGTGTGATGATTGCCCGGTTATCTGGCTCACCAGTACTGGCATTAGAAAATGTGTTCGCCTGAGCGCTCCCCGAGTGGCCGATTGATTTGGCCAAACTGAGTCCGAACACCGAATATGGGTTGGGTAGGTCATTGCACTTGTTAATATACTGAGGGCCTGTAAACCATGACTAAAGCAACTAGCAGCTCACGCAATTATCACCTTATGCAAGAATTTCGGCTGCGTAGAACTTGAATTTGCAGTCGGTTCTTGCCGAATGAGCCGCGACTTGAGAATTGGTGTCATTTCGCCACACTGCTGCCGCGTGTTCGGCCATTCGCGTCTGAAGTAGTTTTCCGGTTTCTCTGATGTAGTTGCTTTGCCCGCAACTGCACCAGCTCTGATAAACAACCCCAGCTGTTTATTGTCGTGGCAGTTGGTCCTTTGGTATCAACCTGAAGCCGAATGGTGACCTCCGGTCTGTGCACTACTCAATTTCTAAGTGGCGCGCAAATGCGGCTGACGACCTGCGATAAGTTTTTGACGTATGTAATCGCACGCCAATATATAGGTTCAGTGCAGTTTTGTCGTTCGTCCCGTTTGCGCATGCACCGGTTGAGCCAGATGGCCGAGCAATCATCACGCCCCCTCAAACAAGGGTGACGAAATTTCAGCGATAACGACCCTCATGTCGCCATCAAACAATTAACGCATCATAGCGCAGTCATCGCCGAAGGGGGGAGCTGTTACTTGCCGTAAGCGTTCAGTAGCATAGCGATGGCATTCTTTAAATACTGCAACTCCCTCTGTCCAAAGTAGCCGTATCTGATACTGTCTCTGATTATGGGTTCGAGTTGGAATCCGACGCGTCAGGCGAAAAAGCCATTGTCCCATCGATCGCATCTACTCCTCATCCTCTCCCTGTCTCAGTAGACGTTATGGCACGGATTGGTGAATTTCGACATGGAAAAAGATTTAAACTACGGATTAAAGTGGACCTACGCGCAACTCGGCGTAGGTCCGAAAGGACTGCGTGTTTCTTGGACTAACTCTTCTGACGCACATCACTTATCAATGCGCCAGTGACTGTCCAGAAGTGTTATTTACAACGGCGGCCACTCCCCGCACTGGATCTTTAGCTGAACTTATCCATTTCTGTTGTTGGGGTTGGGGTGTCTACCACGTGGCTATCAGCATGTGGTCTACGCTGATTATCTTTCTTCTTAGACCCAGCCCTCGTTGGGCTCTGTGATCTGATGTCGAATTCTAATTTCCGGTGCATGGTCTGTTTTGATCCAGAGCTGCAACTGTTCTGGACACGCCTTCGTCTTACGATAGCGTACGCCAGTCACTCCGTTTTCCCGCCACGTAATTTCCGAGCTGCCTTTATCGAACATCGTTTGCCAGGGTACGTTGTTGATGCCCCAAGTGCCATGGAAATGGGCATTTCCTTTTTGACTTGCAGCCTAGAGCGGTTAGATGGTAGTTGGCGCTCCAAAACGAGGGGTGCAGAAAGGACCAGTTTTCGTCTTCAGCCCGAAGTGCACCCAGCGAAGGACTGAAAAAACATTCGTTTGGACCGGGGTCGGTTGATCCATGAGCATCTGAATCAAGCGTTATGCCAGTCCAGCACGAAAGGTTTCCAACTGGCAATTACACTCAGACCTCGCAGTCAAGTCCAGTGTGTTTGTGCGGATAGGCCGACTGGTGGTCTGAGCTTGAGGCTGCAATGACGCCTTCTTAACGTGATCTCTGGCACTTCACACCTGTGAGATGTGAGCCGCTCAAACTCCTTTTGTGTGAACTTGTGCTTTGGGGGTAGGTAGTGTGTTTGGTACGAGTAGACGAGGTCATTAGATATGCCACTAAGTGCACCCATTCACCGCCCCTGTCCACTTAGCGGATAGGATGGCGGCTGGTGTCTGGGAATGGTAATAGAGAGTGAGCAATGTACTGATTTGTCGAGAGTATGTTATCCCCGGAGTTGGCCTCACTTTCTCATCCCTTTACCATACACCAGTCTGTTGTCAAAACCTGAAAACCAGCTAGTGAAGGGGTTGGACGCACTGGCCGACTCTTCGTGAATGCCTACGTCTTCGACGTACCACCACCCTCCTTGCATGTACCACGGCAGTTATGGTCTTGCGCAGACTCTGCGCAACTTGATAAATTCCTGGTCTGCGCCCGTCTGGCCCCTGTTTCGGCCGAGCGCGGCTGGTTATGTGGGTGCCACTTGAAATATACTATGGAAATAACAGACAAGCAACAGCCATAAAACATACGCCTAAGGGGAGTGGCGGCTTTGACGATTGATTTTGGCGTATTCACGCCGGGTGCTCTACCGACTTGTCTATCAGCAACTGCCCATATGTTTTCAGAATAATCCCTATTTCCTTACCTTTGACCAGTCAGGCCATTTTACCATGTTTTGGGCTTCTTTTCCACTATTACGGCAAGGCAGGCCCCTGGACACCGAAGTCTGATAATCGCGATGCACAAACAGGTGACCCAACCTATGTTCGGCTTCGTGAATCAAAGGCAAACGAAAATCGATTGTATGTGAGACCAGGGGCGTAACTTTTCAGGCCACGAGTTTGATGCTCCCTAAATATGCATTAATAAAACAAATGCTACTTGCTACGATTACGTAGTATCTTATATCTGCAAATAGCTCTTGGGCTTCCCGCGTCTGCCTGAAATCATAGTTCATTTCCAATTTCGCAAATGATATTGTACCTAGGTGGCCGAACGCATTACTTAACAAGTTTCCCTTAGAGCTGGGTGTGGAACCACCTTGATTACTTATTCCCATCTGTATAGCGGGCCATATAAGTAATCCTTAACTCTAAAAGCAACCATTGGCGGAACCCGGTTATAAGTACCCCCAAGTGACCTTGTAGTAAATTCCAGGAGGAATTAGGGTTAAGATTGCGACTAGCGTTTGGATTTGGGTTTAGGGGGTTAGGGCTGTGGGCAAATTTAGGACACTGTAATAGGTAAGCCCCTGGAAATTATAGCAAAGCCACCTGCGGTACTTGGCATACTTATAACCGTGTCCCAACCCAAACGATCAGTTGTAAAGTTTCATTCTATAGTTTTTTCAAGTACAGGGGCTCAGGAGGTTTTAAATACTGGATAATGCGTGGATCCATCAAATTTCCATAGCAATATTACAACAATAGGAAGTAGCACGACCGACTTTGAAAAATTTAGCGCTTTGTCAGAAACTTTCACTCATCAACTATTTGGCGGTAATTTCAGGACTGAAAGCTGGAAAGGAAGCATTTGTTTTTTTGCGTGTGAAGGCTGACCGGTGACACTGTGTGAGCGAGACGGGTGAATGATGAGCGTTAAATATTCGGTTTTCATTCCTATCGCTTTTTCTGATGTACTAACAAATACCTTCGTCAGAAGGATTCACATTTTTTCGATTCAATTTTTCTAATATATATTTATCCGGGTCCATTTTTTGATGTCCTTGTTCATTCGTTCAGGTAGCCCGAGTAAGAATAGACGCTTGGTCTAAAAATTTCCTATGACATTCAGTGCCGAAGGTTATCTTCAACATATGCCGGCTCTCTATTCTTTCAAAATAAGCAGCTACATTCCAGCATTGACCACGCTACTAGGATGCGGACGGCTACATTCTTGTGTTTCGACTGACTTAAAAAAATGCATCAAAGTTCGGTCACGCTAAGTCGAACGTAAAGCATAATGAACTGATGTTGCCTGTGATCGCTATTTTTTGGTTATTTTTTTGAACCGTAGAATGATGAGAAAAGCAACGTACAATGAACAATCCTTGACGGCTTTTGGATGACCCACCTTTACTGAAACTTTCTACAAAAACCATACTTATGTCCTCGTTCAGTAAAAGGATCCATGCAACGGTGTCCACCGGAACTGACAAGCTCTGAAAACCTGAGTCCATTATGTGGACTAACAGCACGAGAGCGCAGAGTGTCTCAGTTCGGATGTAGTTGGCGGCCTTTTTGCTGACAACTCAATCTAGATTGAGCGCTGGCGTGAACACTTCTCAAATCTGTCGATGGTTATACCACCGTCTTTTTCTTCCTCTTTCTTCTCCAGAGACGGAGGCGCATCCACCCGCCGCCGATGTAGTATCGGGTTACCCTCGCCAGGGCCAAACGACGATGGTAATTTTGGGGCTGTGCACCAGCAAGCTACACGGCGATTACTGAATTCTAGCTGAAGTGGCGGCCTAACTCCATGTAGTGCTTGAATATACCTAACGAGCTGCCAAACGTTTCACAGCCGAAGTTTCATCGATATTTGTGGAGGGTTTCAAAGTGAGTTTGGCCGGAGGTCGGGATCCAACCAACTTGGACGTGAATGCTCGGGTCTACTCTTCACACTGCGACCTATTCCATTCGACCACGTGCATCACCAGTTCCTGTGGCCGACGATGCATGCAGACAGTATCGTGAAGAGCAGTATCGTGAAGAGGGAGGCACGATCAATGGAACAGGAGCTTTATTAGCCGGACGTTTCGCAGCATTTATAGGATGTAGTTGCTAGGCCACTGCATGCCTATCACAGCTGGTAGCTTCCGAGTGCATCGCAGATAGTTGCACGTGATGTGATAGGTATCTGACCCGCCAGATGTTGCAGCATGAGGTCAATCCCCTGACGGTACTTCCGAAGCCTGGCCAGGCAATCTTGAAGGAGCTCTCGGATCATCCTTCTGCCATGTTTAAATACTGCTCATATCGGCAAATCCGTGTTATTCGGGGGCTTACATGTTGTTGTTGTTTTTGTGGTTGTTGTTGTTGTTGTTGTTGTTATTGTTATTGTTGTTGTTTTTGTTGCTTGCTTTTGTGCTTGTTGTTGGTGTTTTTGTCGTTGTTCCTGCTACTGTTGTTTTTGTTGTTGTTGTTGTTGTTTTGTTTTTGTGGTTGTTTCTGTTGTTATTATTTTTGTTTTTATTGTTGTTGTTGTTGTTACATATTTCCTTATATTCGGCAAAAGCGCCCACTCTTTGAAATCAAAATGTCTGTTTCCCATAATTTTAGATTGTCACCGCTCATTGTTGGCACTCAACAATAGTTATATAGTTGCTAGCCGAAGCCATTTCGAAAGAACCTGTCAATTTCAAACATCGGTTTGCTTCAGCCACATGCTGCATTCAGTCTCTAGTATTGTACGAATCCTATCGGAAGGTTTGAACAAAAGTTTATTGATTTTTAGAATTTAAAAAGTCGGATACCTTTAGTCGGATACCTTTCACATGCGCCTGTTTTGCCTTTTGCTCATTTGGGTTTGTGTTTTATGCGCCGACAAAAAGAAAGAGGAAAAGAGTAAATTCTCTCTTCACAAAGTGTTTACTGACTTTAAAAACTTTAATACTACCTATTTCTACCAGCATACTTTTGCGATAGGTCGGCCTGTCAAACTGCCGTGTTTTTTTAAAGGCCATGGCCCTGATAAAGACATTCATGCATACAACTGGACTTACCAGGGATATGTGATATCTGACACCAGTCCCTTTATCAGTGCCCATCTGGACAGCAATGGAGACCTCCTCATTAGCCAAATTCTAACCCGAAAGTTGACGATTTGGTGTACGGTACGTTTTGGCAAGTTGAAGGATCCGAAACCTCTGAAATCCCAAAATTTTGCCCATCGAATAGACTTTTACGACCCCACTTTTCGGCAAACTCTCATAGCCATAGACGTTCAAGCCAATATTTCCCAATCAGAACGAAGAAAATTCGCAGAGTTTGCCTTCAGCCAGCAGTTCAATTGTTTGGTGAAGTATTCCGAAGAAGCTGGACAAATTCCACAGAGAGGAGAGGCGACAGAAGTCGCCACCCAAAAGAAATTAATGCTACACGCTGTAAGAGATGCCTGCAGCAAGTCGGTTGATTGCATAGGCGTCAGTTTGGACTTTTTCCAATGTTCCCTTAGCACCTTCCAAATGACGGCTCTCTACAGTTTTGATCTCAGCCTAATGCTCACGAACGACTTTGGCCCTCTTCTTAGCACAAAAAGTAATGTGTCCAGCGTGCATGAACAAAATAAACAGGTAAGTGTCTAGGCTTCTTTAAATATTTTAAGTCAGCAGCGTCTAGTAACAGTACCCCTCCTATGCCTTTAACCATTTCAGATTGCAGTTAGCTGAGCGCAACCCCTCGCATCACCAGCAGGTTTCCAAGTGACCGAATGGGTTGGGGCCTTGTCCATTTGACGTTTTGGTGCGGCTATGGTGAAGGGTTGCTCACCTATGTCTTTATCGGTCTGCATCTATTGTTAGCCACTATGCGACCGCGTGCGAAGGCTCCGGATAGAGTCCAAAGGCTTAAATGGAGTGGTGAACGCATTTCCACGACCCCAAGACAACGGGCACCCGACGTAATGGACGCTGAACTTTAAAAACGCTCGAGAAACAAAGATTTTGGGTACGATTCCGAAATTATCAAAACTCGGAAATAGCTCTGTCTAGCTGACGATGGATAATAGGCTGGAAATGGCCGCCCCTTATCCATTTTCTTCGTGGAACTCCCTTCACAATTTATATATATATATATGCTTGGAAATTATTGACGTGGGGAGGCCACCCCTGTACCAATGTATACATGTGTGCGGGAAGGCACGAGGACATAGACGCTCATTTCCGGCATCGCTTGTTTCATTCCCAAGGAAAGTAACGCGCAAACTTGTGGTAAATCTTTCAGAACCAACCTTTTTATGCTTGGTCCCAAAGTTGATATAAATCTTTGAGCTGAAATTTATCAGCTTTTACGGAAAACAGGCTCGTTCTTTTAGCCCGATAGGCTCTATCTGTAATTACGGTCGTCATGCAAAAATCCAAGCTAATCACAAAAGTCGACTCTCCACCAAAACTCGCGCAATAATTTCGTTGAAATTAAACAAAGTAGGATGGAAACTGGAATTCATATACCCGAAAGCACACAGAGAACGTTGGGGGACCCAATGATGAGCTGAAGCTCTCGTATCTGCCTCATGCAGAGGCACAAGATGGGCGAAAAACGCGTGTCTGGGCTTTTCGCTAGCACCTGTGCTGTCAGTATGGTAACTAACTACGCAGCATTTCGGCTTAGTGGCCTGGTTAAGAAGTAGTAGTCTTTCTTGCTAGACCATTTTTTAACTCCAACACCCAACCGCTGAGTCACGCATCGGGAATATTAACTGTGATGACAGAGATTGTCGACCGATAATATTTTGGAACCAGCTCGTTCCATTTCACCTTCAAGCACAATTTAATTCTTGAATAAATATAAAAATTGTATTCATCCTATTTCAGCAGTGCACAGGAAGCGGGTAAACAAAGCCAAACAAGAAATTGCACGATTAAGTACTATTTTGTAGCAAAATATGCGTCAACTGCGCTTTCTGTGAGAAGATTGCATGCGCCTTCTACAGCAAAAGCCTCTATGAATTCGCAGCCTTCCTGTGATACAGAATCGCCAACAGCGTGATTGCATCGTTTTGGCAACCGTCGTTGTGTTATTTTCGTAAGGAAACTAATGTGGCGTACGATTAGAAATGCAACTGTTATCAGTGGCCTGATTGCTCGTTTTGTTTTTCAAATCCCCATATTAAATTGATACCGCAATTTGTACAAAAGTGTATAATTACCCTGAAACAATTTCCTCCTACTGTGGTAAGCGTACAGCTTGACCTTCTACAACTACACAACATATTTAGGTCATAATCCAGCGAAACCCGCCATAAACTAATTCAACTGATTTACAACCCTAGCGAATATAAACCCGAGTTATTCTGACCTGTCTACAACATCGATTTAGGTCAGTTTTGAGTTAGTTCTTAAGCATGTAAAATCTATACGAATACATACACATTCTTAATTTTCAGACCTTGACAAGTTTAAAAGAGGCAGTCTCCAATGCTGTAAAAGTACTTCGTTCTAAAAGCTTTGGACTCATTCCCTCATCGAGCATAAAGATTACTCACACCCTGCAAACGAGAACCGTGGGATTATGTCTTGGGACGGCTGGAAAAGTTGATGGAGAGGACATATCAATGTGCAGTATGTTTTTTTATCTCAATTTACGCACTTCTGTATGTGTTAAGCATGGAGAACGTTTCATTTCCCCTTATTGGCATAACTGGAATCTACTGCGTGGCTTAAGCTTTGTTTTATTTTGTGAAGCTCTACACTGTGAATTCGGCAAACGCCTTAAAACCTGTCGTGGCAAGAATCGTCCATGCGATTTTTGCTCGAAGTTCAAGGCTAAAAGAGCGCAATTCGATTTCAGTTCACCACAGTAATCCTCTGCAAAATCACAGTTGAGGGGACCATCTTCAGAAAGAGAGAGAGAGAGAGAGAGAGAGAGAGAGAGAGAGAGAGAGAGAGAGAGAGAGAGAGAGAGAGAGAGAGAGAGAGAGAGAGAGAGAGAGAGAGAGAGAGAGAGAAAACACAAGCAGTTGCTACCGCAATATGGATAGCGTCAGAGC
The DNA here is from genome assembly GCA_017591395.1 of Schistocephalus solidus. Classification (NCBI taxonomy): domain Eukaryota; kingdom Metazoa; phylum Platyhelminthes; class Cestoda; order Diphyllobothriidea; family Diphyllobothriidae; genus Schistocephalus; species Schistocephalus solidus. Next base: position 47,960 of record WEDG01004666.1, on the reverse strand, counting down.
ACAGGAGTGGTCACTTACTTGGAGTCCCGTGTAGGGCGTAGTCGGCCTAGTCTGAACCACTTTTCTGAATAGGCTTCTCAGCTAAGACGCCGAAAAGACAACTCACGTTTAAGAACAGTATGTTATAAAGGGCCAGACTGTAAATGGTTTGGAAGCTCAATGTCTGCCAGACCACAAGTAGACTCGCCTAAAGCGTGAAGAGGTGGGGGGGAAGGATAATATCCATGTGGTTATGTGGCTGGCGGGCACAGGGGCTTAAGCCCCTCTCACATGAAATTGGTGTTCGCCGCGTTATCCTGATTGCAGGACGAAACTCGGTGCTTCTTTTATGCCTTGGAGTTCAAACTGTACTGACTTCGTAGGCGGTCACGGAGCGAGAAGCAGCCAATCAGTGATACAATGCACCAACAAAGACATCGCATGTAATTTTGAATAACCTCGACGGCACCTGAGGGGATTTTGGTTTTTAGGTTATGTGGTAAAGCGTTTGAATTGTAATTTACAGTGGCTAACTGGTTCAGGCCAGATCTCGTGTTCGTAGTTGAGGTCGGGGTACTTCTAGCTGATGGTGATAAAAAGGACAGCAACTCATTTCTGCTCTTCGATATCACGTGTTATTTAAATATCGGGCTAAAACAAGAACGCGTCGGTCAAGAAACAAGGCATCTTAGTCCAGAATCCACCTCTGCAACTGCATTAGGCTACACAACTTAGCTTGCAAACGCCTCAAGCTTTTATAACTTGTTTTCAAATGTAAGTACTGCATTTATTGAAGCACTATCTACATTTATCAGAAGACTTAGCTTCCTAAGAAAGACAGAAGAAATGAAATATTATCTATACTGTGTGATAAATAAAGTTGAGCTCATAACGGCATCAATAAAATACACTCAACAAAAATGCACTCAATGCCAATCTCATAAAATGCTAACCGAAATTCTGAAGTGTGGCTTCAATTAGGAAAGGTTACTTAAGCGCAGTTTGAATATCAAGCAACTTGTGGACAATCCCAACATATTTTGATATCCCGAGGTGCCATCTTTTGAATGCATGTGTTTTCGGTCGACTGCAAACCCACACTCGATCAATAATGACTACGTAGGTTGTAAGCATTTTTTTTCTATTGACCATTGGTGCCCCTATGATTTCAACTGCATTTTACAGAAAACGTAAGTAAAAATATCATTTCTTATTTTTATTTGGTAGCAAACCGCTCCACCTTCAAGTTTCATAATCAAAGTGAGGGTCTTTTTACGTTTTAAAAGGTTTTTCCCATTCCTTATGAGTTTTTGCATTTGAATTTAAGATTTCCGATCCATAAGTTGAATGCTTTCAATGACAGTACTAGCATGCATTCCTCCATACCATTACAAAGATTCCGCATATTGCTCATAGAATTTTGCAATGTGTTTGGATCGCGTTATGCACTTCGTGAGGGGAACTAATGAATGAACAGATACAACGAGATTTGAATGGACATTGTATGCCTCTAAAAAGCGTGGAGGTAGAAACGCTTATAACAGAAAAATGGTATAACATTTCAAGAAGGCACGATTCGCTAACAAATTAGTACAAAAAGAATAATTCTACTTAGGTTTTCTATAACCTATAATTGAATTTATTAGGTGACCAAAATTTTATTGAGTGCGGTTTCTACCGATGACCGAAAAGACGTGCCGCCGCGAATATCGATTTTTTCCCAACTCCATTTAAGTCTTCTTTTCCAATCGGAAATGCATTTCAGAAATTTAGTTAATATCCCATGAGTTCGGTACAACCATGCAAATAGCTATTTTTGCAAATTTTCTTTAAATTGGTGCTTGAAGAGCTAATTTATAAACATCGCACTAATTTAGGAGTAAGTTCAACGCTAGGCCATGTTGTAGCCTCACTTTATTCCCTTCAAGAGCCTTTAAAGCTGTCGGTGTATTCTACACACTCCTGCTTCTTACTTCCTTGCTACCAAACACAGGACCATGTGGTACAGGATCCCTTGGCCTCGCCGCCATCACCCTGCCGCCGCCACCCGAGTACCTGGATCCGGGACGGGATGACAGTGATGAGCCCTTCATGCGTTCCATGCAGTGGCCGAATCCCGTAATGGAGGCCTGCAGACCCTGTCCAGCCGCCTCCTACGTTGAGGAAATGGGCCATCCGGTGTGTCTCTCCTGTCCACCCGGCCACCACGCCCCCATATATGGAGAGGTGCCCGGCGAGGGTGGTGAGTGGCTACACACCACCTGCCCACCCGGAGGTCGAAACGAAGTCCTTCTGGAGGACTTTGTGAGCACAAACTTTGGCATCGAACCGGGCAGGTGGTTTGCGCGTCAGATCAAACTGACGCGTGTCGCGGTCTACGCCTCCATCGCAATGACACCCCTGTGGATCACGCTCCTCCTCCTCTCCATCATGTACTATGTGGTGGACGTGGGAGCCATTCTAGCAAGGGCTTGTGAGCAAGTGCGACCGCTACAACTGCAGGCCGCGGAGCTGATGAGGAATGCGGTGAAGATAGAAAAGGAACGCAGGAGGAAGGCAGAACTCAAACTAGAGGAGACGGACAGTGAGGGCTGACTATGTAATGCAGTCAAGGATTGTAATCGCTTATTTACAACAAAATATTGGAGTTCCAATTTTTAAACAACTCGTTTCTGCATTCCACCGGAAGTAGGTTTAGCAGCAGTGGGATAATATTGTCGCGACTGCGGCCTCACCTAAGTCTTCTGCTAAACTCCATGCAAGACTAAAGGCACTCCTCAAGACGGAGTCTAGTCCGGGGAGAACTGGAGGGGGGGTGAGAGCAAGACCCTTTTTCTCTTCACCGTTAGATGGGAGCACTTTTGCGGGCCGACTGATAAACAAATCAGAGCGAAATTCAGGGACTTCAGATGCATAACATTAGGTGTCAGGCGTCTCTAAGCTAAAAATCCACAAGCAGGGTGGTTTTGAACAAATTCTGGAAAGTAGAAAGTCCCTAATCTTGTACTGGACACAGCATTGCCTAGGGACCCATTACAGGGTGAATCAGTCTTTTAAAAGTGAATACTGCCATGCCCCTACTCGGCCGACGACCAGCTGGAGGTATGGAAGCGGCCCAAAAGATGCAGAAAAAGCGCTTCGTGGCGGCAAAGAAGCATTTCGATCAACGTTCCCGTGTGCCAGTACCGTAGGATCAAAGCTGTGTGGGTCAGTCGATAAGAATAGCATTCCTGAACTTCGAATGAAGATTACGGGGTGGAGATTTAGGCAGATGAATATTGCCAGCAACGATAAGGGAGACTGTAATGGCCATTTCTAGCTTATTAGCCGTCGTCAGCCAGTCATACCCAACCGTAGTTAGTGAACCATCCGAGAATCGAACCCGCGAACCATTGATCAGAAGTCCAACACTCTAACCGTAGAGCCATGGGCTCGTTATCTTGCCGGTTTAGATAGGCAATATTGACTTGCATTCGTTGATGAACGCTCACCGATCTCTAGCGAAACTCACTCGTTCCGCTCTGCTTTGGGAGTCACTCTCGATCCCTACCAGCGGCCGCACAGTTTTAATCCTACTGGGATACTTCCGGAACGGGTGGAGCAGAGATCTCGCTCAAGACAGTTAGGGACGACAAAGTGAGCGATTCAAAAGTCTTCAATCAAGCTTACCCAGGTGTACTGCGAATACGTGTCATGGCTGATGAAGACATAGAGACTAGCACTTCCGACCTTCAAACCCGGTCCTGAATAGGAAGAGAAAACGTGCGACGCCAGCTGGGCGGATGTTATATTTTGTACAGAACTATTGGCATCAAGGTTGGAAGAAGTTGACAGCTGGACCAGGGCACAAGTCCGACACAGCTAGAACGGCGCCCCAAGGGTGAGTTGTAGAGTTTTCACAGTGGCTTTAGCGATAGCACGTCTGAGTCGTCCTGGAAGATTATTGGTCGATTTGGACGGTTGTGATTGGCCGAGAACCAGACTGCAATTACTCGTGAGAGGCGCAGCGTTGCGACAGGCGCCCGGAGTAGGACAAATACAGCGGCGATTAGGCGAGGTACCCTCTGTTGGTCATAGTAATAGCTATTGTACCCGACCAAATGTTAAAGAAGCAGGCAGACATTCTTCACGTCACCGGCGTCGAAGGATCATTTGGGGATGCTGACTAGCATGCTTCAGTACCCATTCCAACTAGCCCCCAATAAGTAGTGCTTGTTGGCCAGGTGGTCTGTATCCGGGTCCATGAAGCACGTGGCTAGTCAAACGAGTTTGGGCAATGTACAATCAGCGGGTGGACTATAACCGTGACTGAGTTGACAAATGAGGAGTCTTAGGACGACAACCGCTGCGAATTAGCTGTGGACAGCTGGATGCCCAGATATTTCAGCGACGCACAGCGGCAGCTAGAGACGCCTTGAGGAACGTGACCGGCTGTATTCGGAATCGATGTTTTCGAGGGCCAGAATAGTGTTCCTCCACAGTGATGTTTTTGATAGTATCTCAAGATGCAGTTACATTCGATCTCTGGCGAAGGTTTGGACTGAAATAGTCTGCTGCAGAGGGGAGTCAGGAAACTATACATAGCTAGGATTTGCCTAAAGGAAGGTGCAATGCTCACTCTGTAATTTCAACATTAAGTCAATAGTTGCTTCCGGCATTATTTCCAAACAACTTGTTCTTTTCCGAAAAAGTGACAATTTGTTTGCAATTGCGCTACCGATTGCTGACGGGAAAAGTACCAATGTTGCCGTGGACCTCTGAGTCAACACTGCAACCTATGACTAAGTTACCTTTGGTTGACGACGACAAATAAGCCCATTTACTCCACTTAATCAAGACAGGTCGGTACACACCGATCACTCGTGCCTGCTTAACTTTACTAATGACGATGTTTGATTTATAAATTTGCCGCAAGCGTCGACTGTGGCCTGTCCAACGACCAACCCTAATCGAATTTCCAAATTAGAACTCAGCAGCAAGCGCAGAAGAAGAGCAGTATATTGACGTTTTCGAACAGCGCATTTAAGATGATAAAACAAACTTGTCAAGACTACAGTTTGATCGTCGATTCCGACGAGGCCACTGTGTGTCCCACAGCATGGTGGCGCAAGGACCGTGACTTGCGCGTGATTTAGTCTAAAGTAATTGTAGACTATGGCTTGAAAGGCCTCCAATTGATGAGGCACCAGGGTTCCCCTCTGAGGACGGAGAGCCAGATTGCAATGGCTCCTACTTACCATGGCCTATATGGCACTCCCACTTAGATGAGGTCCAAACCACCACCTTCTTGTTTCTGTAAAAACCTGGCGTCTCGTGCGTGAACCAGTCGTGTGTGGCCCGCTTATACGGGCCGTCTGCCCTTGTCAGTCACCGCACCCGATTCCGCTTTTAGTTTTCTTGACTCTCTATTTCTCTTTACAACGGGCTAACTTGGGTGAGGGAGATGAGTGTGCGGAAGATGCTACGAAAATCTTCTATCACTATAGGCTAATTAACACACAAGTCACCGTGCATGCGTCCAGTTCGCTCTGGGGCACACGATGCACACCGTCAGTGACGGCGATCGAAATGGCGATAACAAGAGAGCGTAAAACGGCTAGACTATCGTCGTCAGGTCAACTTCTTTATTTTACTAATCAAGGCACAACGGGAAGAGATTGCAACAGAAACTGGCAAATAAGATGTTAATTTCTACATGATGGGGACAATGATGCTGGTATGAGGGAGGGGAGCTGCATGTGTCTCTGTCCGCGTGTTTAAAGTTCAGATATTAGGGAACCAAGATATGGTAGAAAGACAGCGGTAGGGGAAAACAAAACGGAGTACTCGAATTAGAGAATAGAGTGGAGTGACTGGATCAGTTCAGATGCAGATCCGGCAGATCCTTCTTTCATCTTCCCAGTACAGAAGATCGTTCGAAAATAGAAAAAATATACGGCCTTGGCGAGTGGTAGATAAAATCATCCGGGTATCTGCAACAGATTCCTGTATGGAAGAACTGTGCGCAAAAGCGAGTGTATTCATGTGTGCGCGCGCGGAAAATCCGTATCTCGAAACACCAACTTGCCCCTCTGGAAAGTGAATTAAGGTTGAAGCTACACTATTCCAATGTGACCCGCTGACAAAGGAAACGGGTAACCACAAGGATGCGCCAATTTAAAGCTCGGTGTTGAGATTCCGTGCGTCCTAGAGTCAGGAGAGGTCCATAAAGGAGTCGATGGGGCAAGCATTATCTAACGGCCGGAACAGACCGTAGTCTTGATAGGGAGTGGTAAAGTTCGAGAAGGTTTTAGCTTCGGATATAGGCTGATATTGTTGATTCTGGGGGTTGATGCTGCTGTCCTGAGAAGAAACATTTAAAATCTCCGAACTCCGATCGGGACCGCTAGTGGAAGAGGCTGGAAAACCTTCGGGAAAAAATTCCAGAAGGAAACTGGGGCTCACATCGCCAGAGAGCCTCGAATCTTCATCCATGTGTGTGAAGGGGGATGAGGGGTCATAGTTTGCAAGCAGGTCAGCGCACATGGCTGACTGCTCTTCGAAGGAGAGGGAGTTGAAGTGGCTTTGAGTCGCGGTACATGACACCTGAAACAAGAGGTCGTCAGAAGTAAGCATTAGCTCTCGTGTTAAGGAAATTGCAGCTACGTATGGGCAAGAAAAACTATCTCAAAGTAGACAATCAGTGGTCATCAGACTTGTTACGGCTACACAGCAATGACTGAGTCCATAGGACTTCCTGACAGACAAAAAGTACCTGGGAGGCTGGCGTCTGGGGGGCAGGAAGAGCGCTGCTTCCTGAACTACCCGTAGGAACGGTGTGATCTGAATCCCGACTGACACACAGAGGCGAACGTTCAGAAGGCAAGGGAGGGTTTGCCAGCGCATAAACCTGAGCATCACCCTCGGCACAGAGAGAGCCCCAACCATTGGTGAGTGAGTCAGAAATAGTGTAACCAGGGCACTCCTCCCACGCAACCCCTTCGAGGTTCAGATTGGCAGGCAGAGAGTTATTCGCGTGCCGTAGGCCATCCGATATGTTTTGATTGGAATCAACACACAGCTCAGTTAGGGGTGTGTCCATAAATTCCACCACTTTCGACTTTGGTGATTGATGGATTTCAGTCTGTGATCTAAAAGGTCAATAAAAGCCTCTTAAGTTACGACTCTAAGTTATCATGAGAAGAACTTAACAGAAAGTTAAAGGGCTCGAATTGCAACAATTTTCGCAAGATAATATGAAGACTACCGGAGACGAACGTTGGCTCAGTGGATGACCCGACGTAACAATGCCGTGGAAGCGGGCCGCAAATATGCTGGTTCGCCAATGCCCATGAGCTGTGCACATCACCAACTTAGCTCCCACAGAAAGACTATATTCAGGAGTCGGAACACCCTGGTCTCCAATCCGAAGGAGGATCCAGTTTCGTAGGCAGTTAGTAGCCCTACAAGCTGCGAATTTTTCGGCGTTTTGGCAATTTAAGAACGCGAACTTAGGTTTGCTGCGGCAGATATTGCGTCCGATAGCAGCACCAAGCGCGTATGACAGGCTCAAAAAGTGCGCCGGTAGAGTGAAAGATACACTGAAGAATCCATCCTCAAGACACATCAGCGCATTTCGCATTATTATAATCAATGTGACAAGCTTGAATCTGAAGCAGCAGCAGAAGAAGAAGAAGAAGAAGAAGAAGAAAGAGCACTGCAACATGGTGTTTATTAGCTTGACGCTTCGGATTCTCGGTCGAACTCAGCATCAGAGATAGTCGCAGGTGATGATGATGGGTTCGACCGAGAATTCGAAACGTCAGGCCAATGAACGCACCATAAGTCGTAATTTCGAAGGTTGCCAACTGACGGGATAAACTGGTCCTTCTCACAGCAGAGTCTGGCTGCGATGATTCCTTCTTGATGTGCCTTCTGTGGCACTTGCTCTCTCTCTCTCTCACACACAAACACATGAGATTCGACCCGCCTTCGTGAAAGTCTGGCATGTAAGGTGAAGACCAGATTGTTTAGTTTTGTCAGCCACTGCACCCGAGCCCATCTCTGGTCATCCTGGGTGGATGAGGGAGAAGATTGCAGTAGATGATATGCAAATCTACAGTAATTGACTTGTCTTATGAAATTGCGAAGTATGTTCTCGGTTAGGAAGAATTACCTAGATGGCAATGTGATTATCGTGCAGCACAATCCCAAAACACTTCAGTCGCGACAGGTCAACTTTTAAATGATGTTCCTTCCGGCTAACAGCAAAAACTTTCACTCGGAAAAATAATTATGTAGTATGCATTTTTTGCATTGGTATGCGCGCCCTTATAAACTCGAGTGTATTTTGTAGAAAACAGGCATTAAAAATTATTTATTGTTTATTCGTGCATAAAAAGCGCAAACATGGAGTAAATTAGTTGACAAGAGGCCCTTTAGGAGAAGACTGAAAGTTGATATGAGAAGTTGGGCCGACTTCTATCAACCACAGCAAGGTAACCGCGTAATGTCCATTAAACTGTCAACAGGCAGTCAGGATTACATACAGGGGTTAACTGATAAACCATAGTGGGTATTTAGCTAGTACCTGTTCCTGACAGTAGATTGTAGGGGGTAATAGGAAGGGGGAGGGAGGAGAGAGGAACAACACAGGTAGCGCTAGGTCACTCCATTTGTTTATTACAGGTGGTGAATGCTCCTGTGGCCGCCTCTAAATGGTACCCAACTCTCATCTGTGGCTCCTCGTAGCTGGGCTCTTTCCAGCCGGCCGGAACGGAGGATGGTGCTAGTCGCTCGGGAACTGGCACGCTACAAGGTGGACATTGCTGCTCTCAGCGAAACCCATTTCTCTGAGCAGGGTCAGCTGGAGGAGGTGGGTGCCGGCTACGCCTTCTTCTGAAGCGGCCAGGCAATGGCAGAGCGACGCGACGCTGGTGTTGCCTTTGCCATCCGGAACGACATCGTGGGACGTCTACCCTGTCGCCTGATGAGCCTCCACCGACGAAACCGCAAACAACGGACATGATTTTCACCGCTCGCCAGCTACTAGAGAAGTGCTAGGAAATGCGACCCACCCCTACACTACCTTCGCAGATCTGACGAAAGCCTTCGACACGGGGAATCGCGAAGGACTGTGGAAGATAATGCAGAAATTCGGCTGTCCCGAGCGATTCACTTACATGGCACATCAGATCCATGATAGCATGATGGCGCGCGTCACGTAAAAGGGAGCCGTCTCAGAGGCCTTCACAGTGACCAACGGAGTGAGGCAGAGCTGCGTCCTCGCACCTACCCTCTTTAGTCTCATGTTCTCTGTCATGTTAATGGACGTCTACCATGACGAACGCCCCGGGACCCGCACCACCTACCGGATGGATGGCCAACTCTTCAATCAACGGTGATTGCATTCCCACTCGCTTGTATTTACAGCCACCGTCTACGAACTTCTCTTCACCGATGGCTGCGATCTCAATGCAACAACAGAAAGGGACATGCAAAGGGGCATGGGTCTATTCGTTGCCATTAGTGAGAACTTCGGACTGCGCATCAACACGGTTCTCGTCGACAAGGAGGTCAAGTACGACGCTACAAGGACACACTGAAGACCTCGCTGAAGCAACTGCAGATCAACCCGGCAAACGACGACGACCTCGCACAGAACCAATCAGCCTGGAGTAGGACAGTGAAGACAGGAGCAGCGATCTATGAAGCCATCCGGATCGCCGCCGCTAAGGCCGAAAGGGCGTACCGCAAGTCACAAGCACCCCGGACCACCACCACGAATATCTAAACCCTGTCAACATGCCCACACTGTTAACGCACCTTCTGCGCGCGAATCAGCCTGCACGGACATCTTCGAAGGCAATGCAAGAACAATCTGGCAACTTAAAATTCCGCGTCAACTTCTGCTAACCCTACTTCAGAGCACCCGACGGTCACCACGGGCAAAAATTTCCCCTCTCCCACCATCGTACGAACAATGCAAACAATGTTGCCATCATCCAGAATCCACTGTGGGTACCTCTGGAGCCTTACAAGTCTGACTGCCTAAGGTCTTCTGATGTTTGATGCTCTTTCTTGCTTATTTGCGCAAACTCCTGAGAAGGCATCACAGGTGCGTTTCTTTCTTCAGTTAAATGTTTTTTTTTCGACTGTTGAATATTTGCTGGACCAACCTTCATACTGGCCTTGTAGTACGGTTGCACAAAGGTGCTAAATGTTACTATAGTAACGGAAGACAAAATTTCCATTTAGGAGTAAACTGCCCTAGACGCACCCAAGGGGTTCGTGTCTGCAAAATGTAATCATCGTTTGATAAATGCATAGGGCCCCTGCCACTACCGATTGAAAGTGTATAAATATATTTTCTCTTTTCCTCGTGCGTCTTATGTTACAATCTCCGCCTCCGGTCTTCTTGGCTTTTTCATGACATCGGGCTCAGGTTGGAGAGGGGGATAGTGCGGTAGCTGCAACGCAAGTCCACTAGTACTTAAAATTAATCCACGTGCAAGTCACCGTCCGTGGCCCACCTGGTTGTGTGGCACACGGTGAACCACGTCAGACTACGGCGATCAAATTGTCAGGTATAGTACAATCAGACTAGTCGGATTTAAAAGTGAAAATATGGTTTGAAGCATTTCAGTTCAGTTCAGTTCAGTTTTATTAAGGGAAATATAGGCGAAGCCTTTGAGCTCCCTATTGATGTCAGTGACACTGTAAATTAAAAAAGGCTGACATATAATGAACGTTGGACAAAGGGTTATCTCCCGGACACACTGCAGGGCATCGGACAAACAATTATAAAATAATGTTACTCAAACATAGGGAGTAGTATGTTATATGACGCGAAAATTGTGGGTGGGAATATGTTTCAGGAAATGTGTTAGGTTCGGATGTCGTGGTGGTACTTATGGCTGTACTGGTCAAACTTCCGCTTAAAAGTGTCAACGGATGGTAAGACGCATACGCATAATGCTACTTTCTAAGGTCATAGAAATGAGTTTTTGCGGTTGCTGAATCGCATTTTACGTAAGCAAGGTGGGCACCGAATTTCATACAACAGTGACTAAAATCTTAACTGTGCGCTAAAAGCCGTGGCTTGGAAAACTGGATATTACAGTCCCACTCCCCCCCCAACACACAGGACGGAGAGTCAGGCTGTAATGGCACCCTCTTAATGTGATCTTTGTGGCACTTGCGCTCAGATGAGACCAGATCTACCCCCATTCCTGTTTCTGTGAAAACCTGATCAATCGTGCGCGGACAACGTGTGTGGCACGCGCAGGCGGGCTGTAAAGCGGTGTCATTCACTGTACCCGATCCCGTCTCCGGTCTTCCTGACTTCGTCTCGACACCGGACACAGGTGGATAAGAGAGGCGAGAGTGCGGCGCATACTGCGCAACTCACCGTCCCTGCGCCCACCCTGCTGTGGGGCAGACGGCAAACATCATCGGCAACGACTTTCGAATTGTTAAGAGCAGCACAAGTCTCATTGGGTTTCATATCTCCTAGAATGAACCAGTGGTAAAGTTTAAGCAAGCAGACTTGGAGTAAGGCGGGCTGTAATAACCGACGTAGTATAAAATCCCAGTCTAAGGCACCCCACACGCTCCTTGAATACCTGCAAAAGGAGTGGGCAAAATATAAAACTCACGGCCACTGTAGACTGCGATTCGACACCGGCTCTCCATGGATGAAGTTATTTGAGGCGGGAAGAATGGTGCTGTAACGATTATTCCACCGCGACGTGCCAGGTGGTGGATCCACAGTCTGGGACTCGTGATGATGATTCTGCCTTTCCACTGTCGCCCTGGTCAATTCGGAAGCAGAGGAATAGACGAGAGAACATTGGGTCGAGCCACACGATCGGATGGGCTCCCATCGGGCTACCGTGGAGGCAGTGGAATCCACCTGATCAAAACCGAGCTGTGGGCTTGGAGCCATAATAGCAAGTGAAGGAGCGTTGATAGCAGCGACGGCGGCCATCGGCGGGGAAGGCTGCGAAAGAGTTCCCATTGAATGCAAGCGGTTGCGTCGCCGGCTATAGTAGACCCCACCCAGTCGGTTGAGATAAGAGTGCAACAATTCCTTTTCCACATTTGACCTATCCTCAGCACACGGGCTAAAACAGAGAGAAAGGTCAGAAGAAGAAGAAGAAGAAGAAGAAGAAGAAGAAGAAGAAGAAGAAGAAGAAATAAGAAGAAGAAGAAAAAGAAGAATAATAATAAAGAAGAATAAGAAAGAAGAAGAAGAAGAAGAAGAAGAAGAAGAAGAAGAAGAAGAAAGAAGAAGAAGAAGAAGAAGAAAGAAGAAGAAGAAGAAGAAGCAAGAAGAAGAAGAAGAAGAAGAAGAAGAAGAAGAAGAAGAAGAAGAAGAAGAAGAAGGCGAAGAAGAAGAAGAAGAAGAGAGAAGAAGATGATGAAGAAGAAAGAAGAAGAAGAAAAAGAAAGAATAAGAAGATAAATAAAAAGAAGAAGAAGAAGAAGAGAGAAGAATATAAATAAAAAGAAGAAATATAAAAAAGAAGAAGAAAGAAGAAGAACAGAAGCGGGCACTGTAAAACCATCCATTAGAATGTTCTTGTATTTTACGGGGACGAGTGGAGCAGCACATCCGCAATTTGCTCCCCTAACTCATTTGCCTATTTAAATTAGGTGTACTAGTGAGCAACATGCCGAGCTGTCAGGTGGTGCTCACCTCAATGAAAGCACATGGAATATCCGTTAAAAACGCTGAACAGGTAGAGGAAAAAGTAAGAGACGAAAAGACGGGTTACTTACACGACAGCCCTGCCATTGATGCAGTTGGCGGCATCTGAAAAGGTTGCATTCGTCGGATCAGTGGAAGCAGAGGAGACGGCGGAAGCGGACTCAGTCTGCTCATACAGTGCGTCCAGTCGATCAAAGATGAGCATTCGAGCAAGGGAGGTGAGACTGGCGTGTTCTTCTCGAAGTTTCGACAGACAGGAAGCCCTCTGTTGATTCACCGCATTGCCCGAAGCGCTCGGAAAACCCTCCGTAGATTGCGCAGGGAAGCCCAGTCCCGATACTTCCTGAAAAGCAGACGATGGAAGGCAGTAGAAGCACCAACCAAACTTCGGGGGACAAAGTGATTGACAGGACACATGACTTTTATTTCATCAGAAAAAATTATTCCGGCTTTACGACAATGGCAATATGGGGAAACATTAAGATTCTATTTTTACAATGGAGATTTCTTGTTGGACTTTTGGAGATCGCATCGAACAGTGACCCTTCAAAAGAGATTTAAAAAAAAGAGGATAATGAGCACAGGGGTGCGTCCTAAACACGTGCGGTGAGGTGTACCATTGCATGACAGCATAAAATTCGGGGTGAAATATCTTAGAAAGAAGAAGCAAAACCTATCATGAACATAAGCATGCGTTATACTCGGCGCTGTCTCCGTTAAGCATGAGTAACGGTGGTGCCCAGAATTTGGAGAATTCTATATTATACTATAAAAACTAATTCGCATAGAATTTGAGGGTTTGGAATGTGCATTTGTGTACTTCTTCTAATGCCTACTAACTTTTATACCTTTCAAAAAAACCTATTTTAAATTTCTTAATTTTAAAGACTAATTCTTAATGTTTGGCGTATCTTCAAAACTTTACCCTAAGAGCAACTGTTAACAGGCCAATTGAAAGGCTTAACAAGACGAAGATTCGCACGTATGAGGTTACAACCCAGGTCAATCCGCTCCAGGGCTGAGGAACGGCCTTCAAAGATTACCGGCCTAAGAAAAACGAAGCGTGTAACAACTACTATTTAGGCTTGTTGGCCACACCGCCGTTCACGGAGAACACTTGTTGGGATCCTTTGTTGTCGCCGTCTTAGATGGCTCAGGCAGATGACCACCCCCGCACATCTGAAAGGGAACCCAACCACGTCAGTAGCTCGTCAAAACCTTGCCGGAGTTGGCGCCGCCAATGTGGTTACTGCTGGCGCTCCGGAGTCGGTTAAACAAACACTACTGTCAGTGGTTATGGGGCGTAAAAGGTCAAAGGTCGAGTGCGCCTCGACTTCAAAAAAGATTAGACGTTGATGACGTACGATGCTGGGGTGGGCACACTCTCCTAGTGAGCTGATATAACCGAGAGCAGGGCAGAAGTTGGCAGGCCCTTAAAGTGGACTCCGACTTTGGTCAGTCTTTTTCACTGAAACATTTATTGTTTTAGAGGTGGGTATGCGTGCGCCTTTTGCTTCAAGAGCCCTCTCCTACGTTGCATTACGGGATGACGCTAAACATGAGTAAGCGCATCGAAGTAAAAAGTTGAGCCAGAGAGCATCCACTGGAGTCCAGAAGGGCAAGGCGACATTTAAAAAAGACGCAACATTTGTTAGGTTTGCCTTTTTTCCACTTCAGCAGATCATGTGGACGACATGAGGCTAAAATCCGATAGTTGAAAAAGGTCCACAAAGTTGACATGAATTGTCACTTTTGCGAAAGATTAGTCTAACTTAGCATTCAAAAGAAAAAAAGATACAGTAATGCAGAAGGAGAGGATGAGGAAAAAACAGTGAAAACCTCTCAGAGCGGAGTTGCTCAAACCGGCAAGTAAAAATATGGTTACTAAGATGGATACGACAGTGCACGTGTCGCATAAAACGATGGAAAGGACCCAATGACGATTTGTGGGTAAGACGAATTATGGTCAGTGACTTGTATAGTACCTGCCTCAAAGTCCCCTGGCCCACTCATTGTTTACAAAGGCAAGGCATGCGCTGGTCGCCCACTCGTATAAACCAGACTTATGTAACTCAGATCTTCCGTTGGTGAGACCACGTAAGGAGCCACTACAAGCAGGAGACACGCGAAGATGGACGAGGCGACTAGCCTTACTCGTTCTCAAGGGTTTTCCATTCGCTAAGGAAAATTACAAACAACCCAGTTAGCCCTTGCTATTTCATCATTTCGCAGTGATACTTGAGATAGTTTAATTTACACACCAATTAATTAAAGCCATGTTGGACACGAGTTACGTAAGCATCAAGTGGCAGTTGCTCACAAGAAAATAATTGATACTTAAGCGAAGGCAGAACGTAGACTTTTGTCAAAAAAACAAAGCCATGAGCTCGCGCAGTAAACGCAAAAATACTGCTGGCAATGGCATCTTTACGCTTTGAATTATGTTTAACTTAAGCTACCATTAAAGAATCGCAAGCTAAAAGAGAGAAGGGTCAACCTTACATGCGGTAGAGAAGTGAAAATAGCCATCTGTTGAGCCAAGGATGACAGCTCGAAAGGCCTTGACGACGATTCTTACGGTGTGCACCACTGCATGGTAGGCGCAGAGACGGTGATTTAGTTTATAGTGATGGTAGACTTGCATTGCAGCTACCACACACACTCTCTCTCTCTATCTCTCTCTTTCTCACTCACTTTGGCCCGGTGTCATGACCAATATGAAGGAGACCTCGCAGCCTGACTCTCAGTCAACCAAGTGGTCGCTCCACACAAGCACACACTGGGCTTACGGTGACGTGTGAGTTGGCAGCCTTCCTAGCCGTGGCTTTTAGCGCACTGTGATGGCTTCAAACGCGTCAGACAGGGAAGAAACTGCGTTGATAGTTGACCTCACTTTCTGCTGCCCTTTCCATGCACCAGTCGATTGTTCGAGTCGGTGAACCTCTTGCTTCTGAGATTGCGAGACGTGACTGACAGAGCTAAGCACAGCCCGTCTGCGCGTGTCACACACAAACATGACCTGGTTCCTCACACAACACATCTGGAATTCATTCAAGGGCACAATGACCTGGAGAAAGATGGTAAGCATATATCTGCTTTACTGGATATATATAGCGGACAAAGATTAGCTACGATCGCGGATGACGGAGTGAGGTCGTAGGCTGAGGGCACCTGGCTTTATGGCCACTTGAGCATTTAGGTCAACGACAGAGTCTGAGCCCACAGCTTAAGCGACAGAGCGCTAAACCCAATGACCCGCTGGACCTGGCTAATGGTGCTAAGTAAATCGGTGGCAGCCAACACAGGTTTGCCCAGTAATGGATTTCAAGCTACTTTACATCCATGCATACATGTGTGTGAGAAAATTGTTCAACTACTCACATATATTGCCTTGAAAATTGGGAACAAATGCAGAAATGGATCGAAATGCAAGGATAACTTTTTGCGCAAAGATACAGGCGTGCTATACATTTTCTCTTGAATCTACTTGTCTGCAACAATTTGCGACGTCTTGGCTTGAACAGAGAAGGACTTTACGAAGCCAAAATGAATCCCCCCCCAAATCTTTGCGTAACTCTTGGCAAACAAAATTATGCCAAAAATAACAGTTGCGGCATAAAACGCAGAAGAACGGAAAAACCCCCCGACTGCACATTTTAACAGAAGGCAATGTATGGGGAGCTGGAAGTACTTAGCGCACAGGAATACAGGTTAATCGTCGTCGAATTTATGGCAAGTTCGGGCAAACTAGTTCCTAGAAAAACTACTTACAATGTACTGAATTCTTTTGCCGACTATGGTGCTAAATGAGGTGTCCTGTACAGAAACGATTGACGAAGCACGTTTTCTGAAAGTCAATTATTGAAAATTGGCATTGTTCAGAAAAGGGTGTCTTGAAATAAGCCAACACCTGAGGCACCAAACAAAAACAGTCTAGGTGTTCAGCAGCCAACTAATCAGGATCTGTCACAGTGAATTATCTGATGCCGAACCGTGGCGCAATATGAAGCGCTGTGCAAACGCACTTTTGTGAATCTAAGTATGGTACATTGAAAAGTTTCTAAACGACGTGTCAAACGCAAACTGGATTTAATATATTCGACTTTGGTGCTCAGGTTAGACCGAAACAGAAAATTACAATAAAGTCTGCAAACTAAGTGAACGGGTGGTAGTAGAAAGAGGACCAATGACGGAAGTGTTAGAGGAGTTACGCATCGATGCGAGAGTGCACAACTGAAATACAAATGGCGTTACATCACAACACTGAAGCTAAAACAGTGCTCACGAATGCAAGTCAGTGTTGTCCGTACCTGGTCGGTTAGGTGACGTGGTTCATGAGATGTAGCCTAATTGAATACCAGATCTGGGTCACCCGACAGGCAAAAATGAGCCGGGGTTCCTTACGTATACCTCCATGACCACGCTTCTGACGTATGTTTTGAATATCTACACAGCTGTGACCTGGGCAGCGTCGTTCACTCTGATGTTTTCGGCATTTATTGACATTTAACATACGGAAAAAGGAGGAGGGAAGGATGGGGGGAGGGAGGGGGGTGGCAGAATGACCACAGTCAGGCTTAAAACCTAAATCCTGCATGTACATATCAACGAACCTCACTGATAGTCTGTTGCAGCTGACGTATTCGAAGCCAGACTTCCTCAATCTGACTCAAAGACGGTGCCTTCAGCAGACCCGCAGTGGAACCAGGCGTTTTGTCGCCAAAACTGACGACCTTCTGCGGGGCCTGTTCCTCCTTCGAACCGCAAGCAGGCTGGCAGGGAAGTGTGGAGGCGGATGAAGTGGAGGACGCGGCGGCGGCGGAGGAGGAGGGGGCCAAGGTTGATACGGTTTGGGGCATGGCTTCATAGTTCTCGGTAAGATGGAAGACTACGGGTGGGGGAGTATCCACAGTGGGGAAAACCCGTCCTATGCTGACCACTGGGATACCAGGATGAAAGGTATTGGTGGACTGTTCCAACCGATGGCCAGGCTGCGCGGTGAACTCGGCGGATTTAGAATTACTGGAGATGCGCGCAGTGGCGGCGAAATCCTTCAAAGACGGTTGGGTTGCAGCGCCGAAGCCGCCCAAGTGATTGTCTTCTACAAGAACATGCAGGTCAGATGATGGTTGAATAGGCGTCGTCAAAAAAGTGGGGCATGCAAGTCAGACCAGCATTCTTCCTGCCCCCTACTCTTATACAGATGATTTTAACCTCATAAGCGAGGGCATATACTCTGCTTCCGGTGGCTAATCTTCTTAAGTACCTAATTATTATTACGAAAAATAGGGTTCGATTGCTAGACAGAACGAATAGAATACGCTAAAAATGAATAGAATAAGTGCGTTTATAAGACCTTCAGAACTAACTGTACCTGTGTCCTTTAATATTACAAATTCACAATTACAAACCCTAACGCTGAAACTAGTATTATGCTTTTTTTTTAAAAAGTACGAAGAAAGTTCACCGGGAAGAGTGAAGTCACGCTCTAGCGTTTCCAGCAGCGAATCGACTATCCATCTTGAGAAGCCGGTACCCTACATAATTCCCATTATAGTAAGTTGTAGCAGACGTGTAGATCTCCAATGTGGATTGCAGGTGTGAAGTCGGCGCCGTTTCGTTGTCGTTCGTGTCGCCCACGTCTTCGCAGACCATAGCGACAATTGGCAACTCACAAGACCAGGACGCGAGAACAGGCAAGGTAAAGTGGCGATTGACTGAGCGATCAGTTGGACTCTTGCCCCTGTCTCGGCGAGCAATCATCACCAGAGATTAGGTAAACGTTGGCGCCCAACCGTCCGCCAAAATCACGCAAAGAGGGTCCTTCAGTATGGCCCCGGTTGTAACACCACCGAAGCTTACTTAGTCGCCAGCACGGTTTCGTTCCAACCGGTGCCACACCAGACCGACAACACGGATGAAACTGAAGGACCTCGTTTGACATCAAGTCCCCTCATTGCTCCGGTCACACTGGAAACCCCACACGCCACTAGGGGAATGGCCAAAGGTCACGAGGAAATAATAATTTGTCTGTGCTCTACCAACCGTTGTCCTCGACACAGCGGCCTATCAAAACAACGCCCAGGTACGCCTTAGAGATTGAGAAGCCTAAGGGATCGGCAAAGTCAGTGCTCTGAAACCGCTTAGTCGCAAAGGTAACCAGAATGTTGGCTTAATTAAAGAAAGACAAGATCATCGTTATCAAAGACTGGCAGATGCCAACGATCAGGGAATCAGATATGGAAACTTTGAGCAATTAAAATTTAACAAAAAAGAAAGCATTTCGTCTCTCTCTCTCTCTCTCACTCACTCTCTCTTTATTTTCAGATCATAGACCATTGTAGAGAGCGCTCATCGATCTGTCAAATCAAGACTACGAGATTGACGGCAACCAGTCCACAACTCAGGATCCAATAGAGATCTTAGGACATCCGTCACTCCCGATGGAACGACGCGTGAGAAAATCAAGGGCGCCTCGATACAGGCCCCAATCCCTGGGGCTTTTCATTGTATTCCAACTTACGTTTAGGGTGCCCTGCGTTCGAAAGCCTTTGACGTCATGCAGTGGACAAGGCTAGGTGTCGTGGAAACTAACAGAGCATGGTCATCCTCATGCCCACAAGTGATGATGGAGAAGGAAATCGAGGACCGACTTCGGTAACTGGTTCACCAGCTGCAAGTACCAAGATATAAAACAGTAACCACTTGATGCGGCACACGGAAGTGAACACACTCAATACCCGCAGTACGGCGACCTTTAGCCATCAATTTCAGCAGGCTAAAGAAGACAGCTATGTCGGAGAAACCAGCCACCGGCGCCGGCTGCGAATGCGCATGCACGAACGTCAGTTGGCTATACCGGGAGGGGGGGGGAATCCATGCCAGACAGAAACGGTCATGCCCTCAATTTTGATGCCGGCTAGATGGCGGTCATACGTCAAGGCAGATATGCAAGAAACCTGTCGACCGACAACTCGGTAAACTGCCAGGCAAACTCACCTGCGGCCTACTTCACCTCGTAAACCTACTGAACCGGAGACGGAGTGGGACCGTCAGCCATTACTAACCAGCACTAGGGAGCGACGTGAACCAGGGCTAAACGGGGACCCTTTCGTGTACCCAGTGGGTATTGGATATTAGCGCGTCCGTTACAATGAGAATTTATCTCATGCAATATAAAATAAAAACTGGGCACAGGACTCTCGTGCCCTCAAAGGACACAAATATAGCCCATCGGGCGAGCTTCTGTCCTCATTTTGATATTACAGCTAGGAACGCAATTTTCACCATTATTGACGTAAGCTGTCTAAAATTATTACAGAGGGCACCGCAAATTCTGAACCATTTTACAAAATCAGGGGATACTCTTTCACGGGGAAAGATTCGCTTATCCGGGACTGATATACTGATTAACATAGAGCACAGTATTTTGTAAAAAACAGCTAGAATAGAAAGATAATCCTACAAACGAGCTCGTAAGCTTGTATTCAGTAATTAAGGGCGCATAGCCTTCTACCAGATAAAGACTGATTTGTACCAAATAGATTGCTTTGTGGTCGGAAGAAAGTGATAGACCAACGTTGTAAATCTCACCGGCAGGCATTGGTGCTGGCTAAGGGACCAATTGGGCATCCATAGGAATACGATAACTCTTTTGTGTGGGTTTTAATATGAATCCAAAATACACTACGAATAGCATAAATGATAAGTATAAGTAAGCGGAGCGAAATTGTTGGAATAGTGGTGCCACTCCACATTTTTAGAAATAAATCTAGAAGTTTCCTTGCAGGAGGGTAAAGTGACAATTGAATGGATTAGACCACCCTAACCCAGACGGATTCGTGCGAAATCTCATGACAAAATACAGCCATAGGCCATGATGGATTTGGAAACGGCGGACAAAAGGTGCGTAGGCCAAGGAAATTTTAAAGACGTTTACCGGTTAGAAGCAAACTATTTCACAGAATGACGAAGAAAAGTTCCGATGATCAAGAATTCGTACTTAAAAGTGCTTTATGGAGAACAGTGAGCTCATGGCTCATTTTTCTGGATATACGAAAGTCACGAACCAAATTTGACCCAAACTGGACTGGGCAGTTTCATCTCAAGTATTTCGGAATAACCACAGATTTTGATCGTAGTACTTTAAGTAGAATCATTTTATTTCAAAGACGATTTACTAACCATCAAATTTTACTCAGCAGTCAAGTAAAAGGCGACGTCTTTCAGGTATAGTACAATACACACCAACTATAACCAGTACTGCATCTACTTAAAGCGTAAACATTGTGCTAAAAATATGCCCGTTCGTTTATTCAGGAGCGAAGTTGGCAGCCGTATGAAGGCTTTCAATGCATAACAATTTTCAATATTAGTAGATTGAAGGTGTGCTACCGCCAGAAATTATTACTATTTCGAACCTTTGTTCTCTACAAGGCCCCTTCCCACTGAACCATTTAAAATATCTGGGCAATCTCCGCCATAATTACATTTTGATTAACCCAAGTGTCTTCTTAGGTGATATGCAGAGTACTGTGCAGTTCAGCCATAATTTGCATGCTTGCACGTCAAAGAATGGAGAAATTTATTACCTGACATTTGACCATAATAGTTCGACTGTCGTTTCCAAATGGGTCCAATGTCTGCACCGCAGCAGGGTGGGAACAGGAACAGCAACTTGAGCGTAGGTTGATCCAGAGTAATTGTAGACTTGCGTTGCATCTTTCGCACTCGCACCTCGCCCACATGGGCCCGGTTTCCTCACAAATTCAAAAAGACCGAAGGCGAGGTCGGGCGCAGGTGGCTGGCGCTGCGTGAGCACGCGCCTATGCGTGCCACCACACTCTCGCCCCCTTCTCTTCCCTCATATGTGATATTTGTTACAGATGCGCATTTCCGATTACGCCTGCCGTACCCTGATCCGGCCCCCGTGTTGGTCAAACTTATCGACCGCGTGGCCCATTGCATGATCGCTTGCGTTTTCCCATGATAGTTCGACCGTCGAATTCGACGATGTCCACTATGTGCACCACACCATGGTGGTGCAGGGACGGTGACTTGCGCTCTATTATAGTGAGAGCAGAGTTTTGCTGTATCTACCAAACTCTCTGTTCCACTCCCTCACCCGGGCCTGGTGTCAAGATAGAAGCAAGAAGACGGGAAATGAGAGGGCGCAGGAAGCTGGCGCCACGCCTGACTAACGTAGGCTAACGGGATGCATACGCATTCACACACCGAAGTTTGCAGACTATAGCCATAGCATTAGGCTAATGATATGATTTAGATGTTAGCAGAAAAGATCAGATAGTTTTATTATACTACCTGAATTGGCGATACTGATTGGACCAGGTGTTTTAGCTGGATACTGCCGGGCATTACCGGTTTTTAAAAAAAAAAACCGAAGTACATGATCAGAGAGGCTTATTTGTCCATTAGTGATAAGGACGGCTACTAGGCGATCAGATAATTAGTGGTGCCGGAATGGTGTCCGACAGTGAACTGTTTACTAATAATCATAAAGATAATCACATAAAAACTGGTTGTGACTAATCGAAAGCGATCAGTTACGGAAGCAGAGCTGTCTTATGACTAAGGAACTATAAGTCAGTGCGGTGAATAGAAGTCGAGGCTTGGATTTCAGTTTTCTTAAACAACCCCATCACTAGCAACACACGCGGTCTATAACTGCAGTTTTGACAATTGGAGACTTCTCCTATGATAAACTCGGCTCTCTTCACAACAGTCCATGACTATGAGGGCATTCAGCGAAAGCAAGTCATTTTTCTTTTGGAGCTGGATTATTTCGACATTGTATTGCGTTAAAATTCTTTTGAGGAGACGTAATCAGACCATGATCGGATGGTCTTAGCATCCGAAAATTGAACGTGAAACTGAATGCTGGAGGGTTCATGCCACTGGCAGTGTACTCCACTCTACCTGGATGAGATGGAACAGAAAGGGAAACGCCTGCAGTAAACCCTATCTTTAAAACCATGTTCGATCTAGCGTCAACACCATGATGATTGATTAAAACGGCAAACAGATCTGACAGAATTGGACTTACAGAGAATGTTAGGTCTGATCATAAGCGGCATTCGGGCATGGAACTCCGACGGTCGCGGAGAGTTTGGTCAACGATTACAGCACAACGTGCTCGTGTTTACTAGTACCGATAATACCCATTAGCAGTATAAGTGACCAGGTCGAACACCACTGGTTTACTAACCGTTCGGGTGGGTAAATTTTCGGCAGAATCAACATGTGAAAACAGCATTAAAGAAGAACATTAATGTTACTTTTTCAAGCTAACTCCTCTAATTAGAGCACGAAGAAGGCTTTGGGAGGATCCTCGAGTGGGAGAACAGAGGGCGGCGGTTAGACCGTAAGCTTTGATCGCCAAAGATCCCAACGTATAAAACCCCAGTGTAAACTTCGCTCGAAGTCAATTAATAGCAGATAATTTTGGCCTCTACAGTGGATCGATTAGTTGTAAAAAACACTATTCGTCTGTCTTCTGAAAACATCACTCTGGAGGAAACTAAAACAACTCACTCAATGAGCTTTACGGATCGCCAAGTGAAAGCATAATTGGTTTTACGGGAACAGATTTATAAGACCATCAACAAGGCAGGCGGGGTGAGAGTTGAAGAGTAAACGCCGCTGGAATTTGGCAGACAGTCAGTGTGCAATGACAGTTTTTTATAGAACAAAACGACGATCATCACTACTTACTGGGAGGGGAGGGGGGGGGAATGATTAATTCGTTAAAATGACTGAAGTCAGGGCGACGAGTGTAGCATTAAGTTCACTCTCCTTTCCTACATCCAACGCGTTTCAGTGATGGGAACAGGCTTCAGCGAACGGGGATAAGTTTAGACGCAGTGATCGGATGATACGAGGTCCCCGGTCTACGAGTGAACTAACAGGGTTGGCGGGCACAAATTCGTCGGAATTGCTTACATACCCTCTCCCCGCCCAACAAAATGCAGGTAGACTTACGCTTAAGTCCAGGAAGGGGAAATAGCCCCGTTTCCTAACTTCAACAATAACCTTAACCTTGACCCAAACAATAAACTTAACCCTAATCATAATCTCTTCGGAAGTTAGCGCGAAGCCATCTAGATTGCAAGCGGTTCGCGATCCCATGTGTTGCCGGGAGGGCAGATAAGCAATCCCACCCGCGCACTTACCGGGGGAGTGTACACCTCGGCTAACCCTCGTCTAATTTTGCTCAATAATTACGGCTATCACCCAGAGGTTACCGCTGCAGTCTCGTGCCCACAGCAGTTTCGTGCAGGTGGAGTAAAAGTTGGAGGACCAACCGGCGTGGCTACACATATGCTCCTCAACCCGAGTATAATAGGATGAGGAGCATGCACTCGGTCAAAAAACCCTGGAGACCGAGGCGGAGAAAAAAAAACAAGTCCATTCATGGCAGGCGCAGCCGTACAACACTAGATTGCGACACGCCTGCTGTTGTGGCACATAGTGCCAGCGGCCTAGGAGTTCGTCCCTGATTGGTTGTCACGCGTACTGTGTAACGCAAAAGAGGCGATGAAAGAAAGGGGGGAGTGGGAGAGCATCGACCCTGTTTAGGCACACGCTCACGCGCCGCAGGGACAGAATCGAGATGAAAGCATCTATGGCGGTATTAAAGCGTAAGATGAACTCCGCGCGTGATCACGAACATGTGATCTCACGTGGGGCACAGGTGGGGTGTGTGTGCGCGCGCATCAATTGTTGCAGCAGGTCGTAAGGATGACCGCTGGGGCTAAGAGTAGCGCGGGGAGAGGGGATAGTAAAAACAAAAGGAGCCTACAAACATTAGTGTGTGCGCACAAGCACCTGTCGGCTCTCAGTGTCGGCTGCGACTGCCACCAGCTGAAGAAGAACAACAAGGTCAATAAAATGCTTCTGATTCACGTGCCGAGGTCAATCAAATAATCTCCCAAGATGGGTAAATTTGAGATTGTAAGACGGTTCGGTAAGGATGCCTTATATGGCCACCTAAACAGGAAACTGCAATAGGAACCGCTCCGTTCGCTTAAAATGGGTGGTCTTACAATAAATGTCAGGCAGAGTAAATATACCCGTGTTTTAACGCAAACACTAACCGTAAGATGAAACTAAACTATACCAATAAACGTAACCCTAGCCCTGTTCTAATCTTAAACCTCAGTCAACACGATAATAACCGTAACCCTAAGGCAACTCATGACCCTAACCCCAACTCTAACCTTAAACTCCAACTTAAACCTAACCCTTACCATAATCCTGAACATAATTTCCTTGGAAGTTACCGCAAAGTCAAATGTAGTGGACGATTCCTTTTCCTGTATCCTGTTTAGGCGGCCATACAAGGCATCCTTGCACGTGGTTCTGTTGCCCTGAAGCGCAACGCCTAGTTTGCGTTGTGTCGACTGCAATCCGGACTGACGGCAGTATGGGAAAAGTTGTTTTTAACAAAACATTCTCCACGATGACTCGGATACGCGGTTATAAAACGCATTTTCCGACGTGCGTCCTAACCTTATAGTCCTAGTGGGAGAGAGAAGCACTTTTATGCATGTGTTTTAATCTCATTTTACCTCCAGAAAGAGAGATGCGGGGGTCCATCCCGCAACGCTCATAATGCATGAGGGAGCCTTCCTATGTAGAGCAAAACAGTCAAAGTACACCAGTTAAACCGACAATCAAACTAGGCTGAGCCGACTTGAGCCAGCAGAGGAGTTAAGTTAAACTATTCAAATGCATGGCACAGAGCAGGCACGTGTGCGAAATACTGCGAGCGTCGCAATCACATGTGTGGGGGCTCGAAACTACTACAAATGGAAAACTAGATTTCACCTTTAGAGAGTGGAGATTTCCGGGAAATTAATTATGTGGTCACTAAACCTCCCAACCATTAGATGGACTTTAGCAGTTGCTTGCAGCCTGTCCGTATACAGTAATCGACGCAGATGGTCGTCAGTCAGCCTTACGCAACTTCACATTTGCGGGGCATGAGATTTGAACCCGTGGTCGTCGTGTGGTATTAAGTCAAATGCGCTGCCCTCGACCCACGGGTCAATCGTACTGTCGACTGGCATTGAGAATATCACGCATATTGGAATTGCGTTTGCAGATCAGGACGTACTCGTCCCGTTCCGTCTTGGGGCTCGATCTAGTGTTCGCAGGCATTGGAATTCACAGCGCTTGCTGACCCAAAAACACGAGTTCGAGGCTCAGGTCACTCGCCACCTGGGCTTTGGTATGGCTGGCTGACGACGGCTAATTTAAACAGAAATTGCAAGTATAGTCTCCTTTGTCGTTGTAGGTATTCCTTCTCTATACATAATACTGCTCGCTATGCGACTGTCGTCGAGGGATCTGGACTTAACCCCAAGGCACAATGGGACGAGCAGTTCCCGTAACCGATCAGTAAATGCACTTACAAAGTAGTTACTGTTCCCGATCGTAATCGGCAGGAAGGGCTCTTGGCTTAATTGGAACAGCGTTGAACTTAAAAGCGCTGGATGTCCAAAAACCAGGGTTCGAGGTTCAGGGCATGCGAACCGGAAGTTGGATAGGGCTGGTTGACGACGGCTAATAAGCCAAAAATGGCTATTCCAGTCTTCCTGGTATTTATCGACATTCTCCTTCTGAAAATAATATTTGTTACTAAACAATTGCCTGTGAGGATTCTGCACTGAGCCCCAAGGCAAAACGAAACGAGCGTGTCAAATAATCCGAAAGGTGAATGCACTTCCAACATAGATAATGGATATTCATATGACGATAGCGCTTCACGGATCTGACTGCCCTGGGAAGCAGCTCATCCCTTTTTCCCCGAAGCCCTTTCGAGTCTTCGCAGAGCCATGACATACTTCTCGTGGACTTCATACGGCGGAGTGACGCAAATGCGCGAAGTACTGCACCTTCGAGGTCTACTAGCGTATTCCATTTAAGTTCCGGTACAAAAGTCCAATCTGAAATACTACAGTCAGTGACCGATCTTATGAAAGGTTACCCGAAATTCGGGAATGCGTTTTCGATTAGGAAGAATTACTTAAGTGGGGTTTTAGAAATGAATACCCTGCAGCACAATCCCAGGATACTTTAGACACGCCAGAATGCCGGCGTTGGAATGAATGACTTTTCAGTTGCTAACAAAAACCACACTCAGTAAAAATTACTACTTAAGTAGTATGCATTGTCTACTGATTTTCGACGCCCTTACAAATTCAAGAAAATGTAAGAAACAGTATGCTTTTTTGTACATATTTGGTAGAAAATCACGTCTTAATCTAATTTTATACTCAAAGGAAGGTTTTATTTAGGTTTTAAACCGATTATTTTAAGGGGCGTACAATGTCCATTTAAATAGCATTGCATCCGTACATTTAGTAATGCACATCATGAAGTATAAAACATAGCAGACCTCCATTGCAGATTTTTGTAAGCACTATATGATATCTGTTTGAGGGCATAGATGAATGTATGATTTTCCTTACATTGAAAGCATACACCTTGCAAACTGAAATGACAAAAAGAACATGCAATGGCAGATTCGGTCTAACGTTATTCGGTAATCAGAAAACTTTTAAAAACTGAAATTCTAGGGAACGCAGGGAGGGGTTCTGAGGGTTCAGATTAGGATTGTAGTCAGTAAGGTGATAAGGGTATGTAATCTGAAGAAGACGTTGTTTGCTACCAAGTTTGTACAATAACAAAAGATTTTTACTCACATTTTCCATAAAATATAGCTAAATTTAGAAGGGCACTGGAACCCAATATAAAAATGCATAGTATTTGAGTAGTTATTTTGTGCCAAGTGTTGTGTTTGTAGGCAACTGCAAATATGTGCATTCCAAAACTGACATACTGACGTGTCCGAAATATCTTGAAATTATGCTGCAAGATAATCAGCAGTACAAGGCCGCTTAAGTAATCCTACCTAGCCGATAAGGCACTTCAGAATTTCGGTTGAAATTTCATAGAGGTGGTCATTGACTGTAAGCTACTATAGACAGATGAATAATGCCGGCAAAGACAACAGAGACAAGAATGGCCATTTCTGGCTTATTAGACGTCTTCAGCCAGTCATACCCAACCCCAAGTGGTGCACCACCCGAGGATCAAACCTTTAACCCGTTGATCAGAAGTTTAACGCTCTAACCGTTGAGCCACGGGCTCGCTGGGAGTGAGTTCCGCTAGCGATCAGTGGGCGTTCATCAACAAATGCAGTCAGTATGGCCGATCTAAACTGACAAGACAACGATCCCGTAGCTCAACGGTTAGAGCGCTGGACTTCTGATCAACAGATAAAGGTTTGATCCTCGGGTGGTGCACCACATGCGGTTGGGTATGACTGGCTGATGACGGCTAATAAGCCAGAAATAACAATTCCAGTCTCCCTTGTCTTTGCCGACAATATTCATCAGCCTGTTCTCCTACTAGCTGCTATGCGGTTGCTGGTGGGGATCGAGAGAGAGCCTCAAGGCAGAGCGGAACGAGCGAGTTTCGTTAGCGATAGGTGAGCGTTTATCAACGAATACATATGAACTACTTTATTCCTCGTGAGGAAATGTGCAGACAATATTCGCGTCAGATAACCTACGGGGTGGAAATGTGTATGTGGGCCAGTTAGAACGTTCATGTTGCCATTGCGACCTGTCAAGTTGACCTCCCAGCGAGCGCCATCTCTGGATCCTGCATAGCCGCCAAGCATACCTGGACAATTATTTCATGCACAGTTTGCAAACGGTTAGCACTGTAAGAGACCTTGTCTTACTCTGTGAGTGCAAACGCGCGCGCAAAAAAAACAGGTCGTGGCGCCAGCCATGCAGCTCTCACTCGTAACTCGAAGGTAGGCACGTAACGTTTGTATAACATGTGGGCCATTAAGCTTGTGCGTACTGCGTTTACTAAAAAGTTAACTGAAGAACAAAGTCATTTTAAAGAGCAGCACGACAGTTCGACCGTCGATTGCGAGGAAATCAACCGTGTACTCCACAGCATGGTGGTGAAAGGACGGCGACTTGTGCATGAATTAGATTTTAGTGATAGTAGACTTGCGTGCAGCTGCCACACTCTCACCCTCTCTCCTCAATGGCGAGGGAACTGAAGTGGTCGCCATGGCTAGCACCAAACAGGCACGCGAATTCCTCGAAGCTTGGCACTCCGGCACAAACGGCATCCACCGCCACATCGATCTGGATGCGCATTACGAAAGTGTGCGTGCACGGTCCACTGATTTGCGCCCACCTTAAAACAACAACTGCTTATCCGTGCCCAGCCAAGTGTAACCTTCCTGATTCTGCATCTCCGCCACCTGACTTACTATCAAAACTTAAGCACCCCTCCCCTCACATTCGACAGCTATCGTAACACGATTCACGGTCCCCCAACCCCCCATGGCGTCAGTCTGTCGATGCAACCTCTGTGCCCCTAAACCCGCCAGCGTGACAATCCCAACTCTCACTTCTCATTTTGTCTGACGACGGGTTGGTGTAAGCAGCTTGAAAATTCACGAGAAAACCTCAATTTTCCATTCCGAGACCGGAATGGCAATTTTTGGCTTATTAGCGGTCATCAGTCAGTCATACCCAATCCCAAGTGTGGACCACTTGGGATTCGAACCCGTGAACTAGGGTAATTGAGTCGAAGGCTCTACCATTGAGCCACGGGCTCGTTGCTTTGTCGGTTGCGATAGGGAATACGATGATAGTGTGCGGCTCACCGATCTACTTCTAAACAACAGGTCGAGGGTTCGAGCCTCGGGCACCGCAGCACCTTGTGTTGGATATGGCTGGCTGATGACGGTTAATAAGCCAGAAATGGTCATTCCAGCCTCCCTTGTCTTTGTCGAGCATGTTATTCTGCCTATATCATTAGCCACATTGCGGCTGCTGGCGGGCTCGAGAGTGAGTCCCAAGGCACAACAGGACGAGTGAGTCCTGTAACCGATCGGTGAGCGCGCATCTACCATTGTTAATAATTCCGATAGAAACCGGAAAGACCACGAGCTTGGCGCAGAAGTGTTCACGACGCACTAAAAGTTGTGACTTAGACGACTACTAGCTAACAGAGTATCTTGGTCATCGACCGAAATGAGGGCTATCTTTGATAAGCAATTTCAGCTGGTCTACGGACTTTATCTCCCCGGTTTATTATATCAGGGATATAGCAAAAGAATTCCGGAAAAGAAATCCAAGATTTTGCAGACAATAGCGAAAAATTAAAAGAGGAGGAGGATTTTTCTCCTTCCTCTCTCGAGAAACAACATTTGTCAACAAATAGTAATTTCTACTTCCCAAAGTATCATTCCTTCGCGTTTGCTTCCACAGGGTTCACACGAGCCTTGTAAGTGTGCGTAGGCATGTGTGTGCTGTTCCCCTTTACGAAGAGAATGACATTACTTGAATGCTTCCATTTTATTTTTTTCCCACAGGCATACCGCCGCAAAAATCAAAAGGCCACATCGTGGTAGGCTGCTTCTAACGCGCAGTTACCGTTAGGGCTGTTCAAAATTAGCAGGACTGGTAAACAGACACACGACAGTTCGACCGTCGTAGTCCGACGATATCCACCGTATGCTCCATGGAAGGGTGGTGCAGTGACGGTGACTTGCGCGTGAATTAGTTTTAAGTGATAGTAGCCTTGCGGTGCAGCTACCGCACTCTCTCCTCCTCCCCCACCTGAACCCGGTGTCAAGACAGAGTCAAGAAGACCGGAGGTGGGAGAGGATGCAGGTGGCTGGCGCGGCCGGGGCTCCTAGGCCCTTGCCGCCCCTAGGCGTGCCACCAGAGTACCCACGTTCGGCATTTGTTATGGGAGCGCAACCCGAATAACGCCTGTCGTGTCCTGATGTGGCCCCCGCGTTGATCCAACGCATCTACCACGTGGCCTGTCTCGGGGCCCACACACGCACATTCAAGCCCCTGGATGTTTTCGTGACCTCCAACTTTGCAAGCATGGCGCAGGCCGCAAGGGGAGAGCACGGACTGTCGCTTTTTCCGCGTTCCAAGAAACTCTGGGTGCTTCAGATCAAAAACGCCCCTATCGCGTTACACGTGACCGATTAGCACAATGTAGTAGTAGTGAATCCAAACTGCAAGCCTACTTAACGAGTGCGTACCATACACTGGAAATGGCACGAACGTGCCGACCACTAAAGTTCTCGTAGAAAGATGGAGGTATATATCTCCTCTTTGACTTATCTGTCGGCTGCCTGGTTGAGCCACGAGCACTGGTCAAACCGTATGACAGGTTAGAGCTGCACTTTTGGAAACCGTGAAGGCAAACTCTGTAGACAAACTTAATAGAACGATGGATAGGGATGCCTTGTATGGCCGCCTAAACAGGAAACGGGAGTATGAACCGACCCGCCCCCTACAAATAGGTAGCCTTACGGTAAATTTAAGGAAAGGTAAATCTGCCCGTATCTTAACGCTACCACTAACGCTAACATAAAACTAAAATGTCTCCTTAACCTTAACCCTGGCTTATTCTAAACCTAAACCCTACAGTTAACACGATGAAAACCTTAACCCTTAGCCTAATCATGGCCCTAACTCCAACTTTGACCTCAACCTAAGCATAACCCTTACCCTCACCTTAATCCTAAACATAATCGCCTTTTAATTTAGCGCAAGGCCGCATGTAATGTGGGCGGCTCTTTTTCCCGTGTTCTGTTTAGGCGACCATGTCAAAGTATTAACGTCGGCATTGGATAGCAAGGTATGGACGAAGAGGGCCCTTGGAAATAAGATGGAATTCTCTTGCGCAAACACACGCTGGCTTTTGATTATCCTTAAATTTAACATAGATAGGAATCAATGAGTTCTTGTGAAAGCGATTGCAAAGTAGTTCGTCTAGCACTCGCGTAACCTTTTTCCAGAAACTCACATCAGGTGTACGAAACATTCCAGCTAAACTTTCTTTGACCAAGTGGTTACGTGTACCAATTTTTGGAGTTAGATAAAATTAGACACTGATAGAGAAGGGCGACACAGTTAATTTCTGAAACTAGAAATTGTGCCTTCTGGGATAAGTCTTGTGAAATTATGTCAACTCTGTCGTTAAAGACGAATTAAGGTCTATGGGACGTCTCAAAGGCATGAACCATGTCGTGAACAGAACTTCAAGTGCGCGATTCTATCAGATGCTGGACTCCCTGATAATCATTATTCTCAAATGAAGGATAACACTCTGGTCTCAAGTACTTTCTAGAGTAAGGAAGAGGGATGTGGTCGAAAATGACTCGGTTCCGTTAGTACTCTTGTCCCATTTACGATAAGACATGGGCATAGGAGAACCCCCCGGTAATACAGTCGGCCTTGCAGGAAGGTTAAACATTCCCAAGCCTTAACCCTAACCCTAACTTTAAAACGAACCCTAAGCTCCCAGAATATGGGGAAATGGGAAAGCTCCTAGTCCCGTGTCGGGCCCGATTTTTCCTATTTGGTCCAATAATTTGTAACAATGGGAAGACGTGTTGTTCAGCACCGAGCATGTTGACTCGTGTACAGAATGGAAAGTTCATGCGATATTTGGATGAGTGGCTAGAGTTTATTAGAGGAGAAGGTATTTATATTATGCAAACGAATAGGGGCATACCGGTATGATTGCCACTTCAGAGCCTTCAAAGACGGTAGTGATCGTGAAGAGGCCAGCCCTTACAAGGTCGCAAAAAGGATAAGTAGAAATATTGGAGGCAGACCGAGACGACAGCTTGCCCTGAGCTCAGGACGTGCTTTTAAAGTATCCAAAAAACCTAAACGAACAAACTCCCTTTCTCAGTCCTCGGCCCCTTTTTTATATTCTTTTACACGAGGTGCTTTGGGGATGCGTATCTTCTCGTCGACATGTAAAATGGTCGGAAAAGGCGTCCTGTCTAATTATTGGCCTGTACTTGTGCAAAACAGGACGGGGACAGGCGAATCGATATCAATAAAACAACATAAAATACTACATTTCAAAAATCCTTGTAGTGGGCTAATTGGAGCCACCTCATAGGCTGGGAAATTTTAAATGGCATGCTTACAGCCGATAGCGCAATAAATGCATCGATCAAACACCAAAACGCACTCCTGGGAAACTATTCAATGACTACTTAATTCTACTTAGTAAACTAACTCATGTCTTGAAGTTTAAAAAAACTCTCCGGACAATACAGCGAATCAGGCGCCACCGAGAACAGATGCGCCCATCAACGTGTTACTTAAATAGTAGATCAGAGCAAAATAACACTCACAGTTGCAATAATATTTGCAACCTTATTAAATTAAATGCCCGGAAAACTAGGAAAGTGTTCTGAAACTGAAATTCGAATTTCGGCGCGCCTGCGGAGCCCCAAAGCACATAGGCTCCGTAGTGTGCATAACGATGAGCTAAACTTTTGGATTTTATTCGGACATTGAAAGTCCTGGGCGGACTGCGTACAGCATTTGACGGAAACGAAAGAGAGTTCAGTCAAATTCAGTTCTTTTTACAAACGTTAGCGAAAGAATAATCCACATATCTCAGAAGAGGAATAAAGACTTTCTAATTCCTCTTTTCTCAAAAATGTACTATTGAAATCTACTTGAAAAATTATTAATGAAGGTAGGTCAGCGAGATAACCGCCTTCTAACAAAGAAATGAACCTTTCGCTGTTACTTTGAAGTACTTAAGCAACGCCTTGCGTGACGTGGTTTCGATTTACACATTCTTAGTGGTAGGTTATTCAGGGCGACAGTTTACTTCAATTGGTTACACAGAAAAGGTGTGCTCTATTTATAAAAAGCTCAATAAATTACTCGGTTAATTCTGAAGCTGATATGTATGGATGAACGCTCTTATTGACGTAAAAACAATCAGAAATTGTGTTCTGACAAGTTTTTAAAAATCCAGAGACAACAGGTTAGCCGCCGAAAACCTGGAATCCTGAGTAAAATAGTCTTTTAAACTACACCTAAAAGGGATAGTTGCCCCGACAAAACGACTAAGAGACAATTATACCAGCGTCTTGAAACAAATGAGTATGAGTGGGTCGTCAATATTTCGAATGAAATAAGAAGCTACAGGTCTGACAATGGACGAAATACAGACTCTCGCCGAACTTCGTTAAAAATCTGCTTCTCGAAACTTTATTTGATGAACAAGAGTTGCTAATTTTTCGAATCTCAATTGGAAGCCAAAGTCCTTAATTGATCGAGAAAGTGAACCGGTCTTCGTTGTAAGCTATATTTTCTAATGTTTACAAGATTGAATGATCGGTCTCGAACGAAATACTTCGAAAAACTAGAATCATTGCTGATGGTAGGTAATGAGATGTGTCTCCTAGGGTAATCTGCTTCCAAAAATATGCTTATTAATCACGTTAGTCAAGTAGGCATATCTAACTGCAGATTCATTATTAGTAAAAGTACCATATTTAACGGTAACAGTAACGGTAACAGTAATTGCTGGCTTTGTGATTTTGAAATTGACTCCGTTGGATACGCCACAAACCACACGGTTGCAAAAAACGAACTGCCCGCATGTCGTCGCAAGTAGGGCTTAAGGTTTTGGGAATGGTTAAGAGATTACGCAAATTTGTATTTAAACGCCAGAAAAGGTCAATGTTTTACATTCCGGCAGTAACAAGTAAAAGGCAGTTTAAATGTGTTATTCAGTAGCCAACTGGCACTTAACAACACCTAGAACAAGGAAATGAAGGACAGGCGTATTAAAACTCATGTTTTATAAACGACAGGCACCTCAGGATTTCCCAGTTGGCTACTGGGTTCAAATAGGGGCCGTTGTGCGAAAGGTGATGACCGAAACTCACTGTCTGGGTGCGTTTCCTTTAGGTAATTATAGAATATGAGTCAAAACGAGGGTTGCAGCGAGAAAAATGATGCAGCACTAAGAATAAACGGCGAAAAATTGGTTACATTTTCTAAAAAAGGGAATTGTTTCTCAGAAACCAGATCTACAGATTTGAAACAGCGGAGCTCGAGAGTGACCTCCAAGGGACGCCTGGACGAGCATATCCCGTAACCAACCGGTGAACGCTCACTTAACAACGACAACTTCGTCTCCAGTTTCTCTATTTTCTATTTGTCCCACGCCTCTTTCTGCTGTTTTCTTAAAGTGATTCGTCCTCCGAATTTTGACTAATTGCATTTATCTTGCCCCAGCCATCGTGCGTGCGTGCGCGCGTGCATTACGCGTCATGACAATTGTGTGACAGCTTATATTTTCATATTTGTTGCCTTAAAAGACTAACAGCTACTCTAGGCTTTATTTTCACAGCTATAACCCTCAAATTGATATTTAACCCGAGCCAGTGGGTTCTAATCCTCGCACACTCGGCCACAGGATCACGTTCGGGTGGCTACAGCCAGAAAGACTCCGATTCAACTGCGAGTGGTGTTCAGAGATTTTGCCTTACTGCAGGACAAAAATCAGGCTTTACGTCTCGAATGCCATCTCCGGTTTCAAGTTTTTGCGGGTGGTCGCTTTACTGTAAGCTGTAAAAAGTACTTGATAGAACGACTCGAATGGCTATTTCAGGTTTGTTTGCCATCGTCAGTCAAGAATATCTGAACGCCGTACCAGTGATTTGCCTTTTTCTCTCCCATTTGTGTTCGTCTGATTTATTGCTTTCAATGCATTCAGCCCTCTCCCATCCGATATCCACTACCGACTGTCATGTTTTCAGCTCTGGTATGGTCAGGTTGTCGAACCGACCTCGTCCTATTAGGCCCAAGTTTACCAGAACATCCGCATTCCAGGTCGGGGAGACGTTCGTGTCTGGAAACTCGAGATAGGGCCTTACGTAGTCTCCTCCATGGAATGCTAGCCGATAATAGACAGAAAGCCTTCGATGTGGCTCAGCCAACCATTGTCAATAGGCCTCAACATTACCTCACCCCTACGGGTCACGCCACCGAGCGGTGACTTTGTACCCCAGTAACCACTTCGAACTGATTCCTCACTTACCGTTTGGTTTTCCCAAAGGTACGCAGGGTGTTGACGTAGTATACCGCAAAGACAGGGACGGTGGAGGCGGTGGTGGTGGTGGCGGCGGCGGCGGCGGAGGGGGAGGAGGTGGGGGCGGAGAGGTCAAGGCTTGGCCAGTATTCGCCAGTACAAAGGCACTACTACCGGCCGTTTTGAGAGGGCTTGAGTGGGCAAAGGGTGTGAGAGCTCTTTGCTCTTTGCTCGCCGAAACTGCAGCCGCAGCAGTGAGGTGAGCTGATGCTGAGGGCACTCCTCCAGACGCCTGCGTAGGCTGCGTTACCGCCTCGGAGTCCTCCCAACTTATGAAGGCAGCGGTACTTGGTGCACAAACGGCTGACTGTAGGGCCACTAAGTCCTGGCCATTTATGTTCACCGTCTGCAGTCCAGAGGAATCGAGTTTGACTTCCGTATGCGGCTGTGAAACATACCCATTTGAGAATATTCCCGACTGCCGCAGGATAACCGTGCCAGGCATCTGGAAGGTCGCGGCTGAAACGTCCGCTGGAATTACTGCCAACTGAAAAGAGTTGGTCGCTGGCATTGCCGCAATGAAGGGTTCTGCCGGCAAAATAGAGGCGGAGGGAGTGGTTGTGACAGTAGCGGCAGCTGCGACCGCAGTAACAGTTATCAGAGGACTAAGATTAGGAGAAGGAGCTGGGGCGTTGGCACAGAGAGGGACACCGAAAGACTGTGAAGGCTCAGTTTGCACGGGTGCAGACAGCCAGGAAACGCAGTCACTGGAGGAGGAGGATGAAGTGGAGGAGGAGGGTTTTGTATGTCGCAGAGATGCTGGACGCTGGCCGTTCAATTGGCATATTTCCTGACCAATCCGCCGTCGTGCCTGGTCAGTGTCCTGTAGCTGCAGCAGTTCAGCTTGTTGGGCTTCCCGAGCGCGTTGCTTTCGCACCTCTGAGGGCAAGGAGGAGTTGGCGGAGGTTGTAGCGGAACCAGAGGAGGAGTTTGGACGATAGTTGTGAAAGACAAGAGAGCCATATCGATAGATAACGGTCTCGTCCTTAAGCGATCGACTCGGGGCCTTTGTGGAGGGACGCGATTGGGAAGACCGTGTCGAAGCCTGGGCACGATGACCGCTCTGATCTGAGTCGTTTGGACTACGAGTGGTGGGTGGTCTCGGCGGACTTGGCACTGGGGTGACTGTGAGAAGGGCCTCTTCTGCAACCTCGGATTTGGAGAGGCTTGAAGATGCCACACGTGGATAGGGTATAGAGCCCCGTCTTATAAGGGTCGCCAGAACAGGATGGACCTAGGAATTTGAAAGAGAATAAGAGAAAGAATTAAGAGCGTTTTATTTTCATCACCGGTTGTTCGTCATTCGAGGAGTCATCAGGCCCCAAAGTCACACTACTATCTAAGAATGGACAGGTCAACCTACAAAAGACGAGTAGCATTGTGATCTTTTCAGCGGTGTATTTCCACATCTTAACCTAGAGTATTGGCAAGGTAATAGTCTTCATTCTCAAAATAATCATTATGAGGCCACCATCTGCATTTCACGTCAGCTTACGTTACTGACACAAGAAAGGGTTTGTTGGGCGAGAAGGATCGCTAGGTAGCTGTGACTAGGTATGTCCAAAGAGGTTGATTTTGAAAGTTGTTCATGGCAGAGTAGGAAGTCAATCGACATTGGAACTTACATTTTAAGACAACGCTCAGTGTCCTTTGCACTACTGAACGACGTTTACAAACAGATGAAGTGGGCTTCAACGGGTTCTCTGAAAATCGGACTAATCGCATAAGTTGTAGTAAAGGAGATGGGAAAGTTAGGCTCTATGGGATGATAGTAAGCAAGGGTTATCAGTAATTAAACAGAGCCCCGGCCAGAAAGTACCTAACAGTGAGAAATTCTACTGGCAGCAGAAGGTATCGCCCGAGACCTTAATGTTGGTCATATACCTAACAGCGCAAACACAGCCAGAGCACACACATCAGAAACCGAATAAACACTGTCGAGAAGTGGATTTCCATCCCCCGTGTCTCTTGTGCTGACTAGCCCCGCAATTATAGATGTTAAGCCGAGCGAAAACTGCAGATTGGCATATGCTAACATACAAAGACAGTTTGCCAGAAAGACCCGCTATCACTCATGGCTACTCACTGTGTTGAATAAAATCGTACCTTTAGTGGTAATAAAATCGTGAATTTTTTTAAAGTGCTTCGAACACGCTTCTGCATCCCAAATGCTGTGGGGTGAAAGTATAAGTAAAGTAATCCAATCCCATGATCGGTGGCTGTCGCAAAGACTGATACAGCCACTCACAGTCACACAAAGATGTGTTGATTAGCTAGTTTGCAATGTTTAATAACTAGTTATGTTCATTTATTGCGTATAGCTGAGGAAGGACCTGAGAACCGGTTCGACAATTTAGACCAACAAACTGTCATACCCGGCGATCGAGCAACCAACAATTTTGGTGGATCGCGTTCCTGAAATACACATTTTATATTCGAAGTGCATGACATGGCCCATCAGAGAGAAGAGGTAGACGCGATTGCGATTCGCTTGATGTTTCGTATTCCAACTCGAACCCATATTCAGAGACAGTATCATAATTTCAATAATTCTAGCCTTTTCTAAGGCGGACCTATGGAGAACATGGGACTCCCACAGTCATATAGCGTCACTAACCTCCCAATTGAGCCTGGAGTGCTCTGCCAAGTGACTTAAGGAACGCAGGGCTGACAACTGTGTTAATAATGTCTGTCATAGGACATGAACAATTGTTCATCACACATGTACAAGAATTTCCCCTACAATCACAGTAGTAACGCCGTTCTGACCATGAAAATGACGCCACCACACGAGGTTGAGCGTTTGAAATACTTAGAAAGCTAATACAGATACTAACAAGCCAGACGCTGACCGCTGATTCACGCTCATTACCAACTATCAGTACGTCACAGGCGTGCTGTACCTTCTTAGGCGAGGTATTCAAACTTGTCACAGAAGAAGGCACGTGACATCCAGGTGTTGTGGTTAGAATCTTGCTCGAGCCCACTCTGTTCGCCCGCCAGCTGGGCTGCTGGTGATAGCAAACGTTGTGCCATACCGCCTATGGCGTACTGACGATGGTAAAACAGCTGTCTGCGCCTGGCATGTTGACAGCTTAATAAACTTTCTATCTACTATAAGTGGTATGTGTCCGCTGGCACAACGTTCGTTGTCACCAGCTGGCAGAAGAACACAGGGAGATCGAGCAATATTACAACTACACACCTTGTAGGCTTGTCTTTCGGAGATTCATCGACAGGGTATTCGACAAAAAATCGGACAAGTAGCGGTTCAGTGCTGTGGATTCTTCAAAATGCTATAGTCTATTCTTATTCAATTCACACATGATGTGCAGTATACCAACAACCAGGCGCGGTCACAAATAAATTTATTTGACCAATTAGTACGTACTGCAATTGAGCAAAACAAGGCCATTTGCGCCAAAAGATTCCAGCAGCATACGTAATGTACATGCTTGACGTCCATGGTCATGAATGCTAATTAGTCTGAAGACTGATCGGGTGTATGACCAAGGTGTCTGAGGAGGGAAACAGCAGGAAAGGGGCTACATGTTTGCGTATTGTCTCCAGATGTGTAAATAACAGTGTGCGTGGTAGCAGCAAAGGCGCAAAGTAGGTCAAGTAGGTCACAAGCACACGGATGGGTTTAGGTTATACACGGGTGTGCACCAGTAGAAATGTAAATGGCTGAGAGAGATGCAGGGAGGGAGAGGTGCCAACCGAGACCTAGAATGTTGAATTAATCGATGAGGAACTCTGGCAGGTGAAATGGGCTATCGTAAGTGGAAGACGGTTGTGTACTGACATTAAAAGTACCTGCTTCGTATTATGTACTGCAACTTCTCTACCCAGACAAATGTTTTTATTTTAACACCTGCAAAATAGGGGTTTATTGTGTCTAGTTAGAGGATACAGAGTGCATGGAGTTATAGGGCACATGAACTGCCGTTTGCAAGTGGTAAATGCTCCTCGCGACCCCTTAATGGCACCTAAATCTCATATGTTACTCCCCGAAGCTGGCCTTTGCCTAGTGGGCATACCCTGTTAACCACCTCGACCAAAGAGCTAAATCAGATGAGATGTTGTGTGTGTCCAAACAACCGGTAATTGTGCTCGCCTTCCCATCCCTCCTACACCCAGTCACTTTAAAAAGTCATACAGAGAAGGCGACGCAATCCCGTAGGCATTCTAGACTACTTCAGGTCGATCTTCCACAAAAAAGTCATAACCAATAGTGGAGTTCGGCAGCCATCTGGAATGTCTAAGCAGGCCTACTTAGGAACAGCAATGCTTACCCCTCGTAGAGACGGGGCTAGAAAAAAGTGTTCTAAACAAATGCCGAAACACGTCATCTGCACGCTGCCCGGGGCTCGCGGAAGAACAACCTGAGGCCAAAACCCTCATATATACAGCGACCTTCGTCCCAATCACGCAGGCACCTATAGTGACTCAGCTCACTATGGCAATCTAGAACGTTCATTTTCTTTTAGAGAATCTGCGGAGCGACCGATCGGAAAGGCGGACGGCGCTGGTCACTCGAGGACTGGCGCGTCACAAGCTGAAAATCCCTACCCTCAGGACCCACGCCTCCCCCCCCCCCCCCCCCCCCCCACCAATGAACAGCTCCGACGAGGCGAGGAACAAATTCTACGAGGACCTGCACGCCTTCCTTAACTGTCAACGGCAGCCTAATCCCAACAGTGGACGAATTCACCTGCTTAGGCAGTACAGTCGCACACATCAAAATCGGAGATAGTTGTTCATGGGATACCCAAAGTCAGTCGAGCCTTAGGCCGGCAGCGAGCGTCGGTGTGGAATTATTATTATCTGCATCTCAGTAGAAAACTCAAGAAATAAAAATCTGCTATCTTCACGGTACCGCTGTACAGAGCGGGGACCCAGACCATTGGCGCCACTAAAGCTGTGAAAAGCGCTATCACTTCCACCTGAGCCGTCGTCTGAGAATACTAAAACTCAGGTGGCTGGACGAAATCCTGGCCCGGAAGTCTAGAAACAGACTGGCATCCTTAGCATCTACTCCATGACGCGGTAGCTACAACTGCAATGGAATGGCTCCCTGATTATGATGGAGAAGGAGCAATTATACAAACGATTATCCTAAGGATACATCGCTACTGGCGCGCACCGACAAGGAGAACAGCATCGGCGCTAATAAAGACATCCTGCAGACATCTGTTACGGATCTACAGATTAATCCGGTGACCTGGGACGAATTCACTCTGAACCGACCGGCCTGTAGAGGAGCATTGAAGATTGCAGCGGCAAGCTACGAAGCCAACCGCATTGCCGCAATCAAAGCCACAAGAGCGCCTCCGACCGAGAACTTCAACGCTCAAACTCCTCCAACATGCCCACACTGTCAACAAGCATTTCGCGCGCGGATCGGCACCGTCGGACAGCTCCGGATCCCAAGCAAAAACAACTTGACAACCCCATCTGCTGCCGCCGAAAGCGCCCCAAACGATACCCCTGCACTAACCCTTCTGGCGTTCAGCACCATCGATATTCATCACACATCGAGTGTCCCACCGGTGACATTGGCCACTACCGCCTCCATCATCCCTATCAAAAAAACCTGCGGCGACAACTATCACCTCCACCACACCCGACGAGAACACGTTGACGCCCCATCAACCCCTATCCTCACCACTAAAACCCCCGCCACCAACAACGCAGACCCGATATGAGTCTGTCCTCGTTGTGATCGCACCTTCCCATTACATATGGGCGGGTTGGGCAATTGCAACTCCATCGCACTGAGATCGGCTACCTATTGCTCTAAGCCACGACATACATGCAACGCATCTGACTCAGCTTCCCGCACTGCCCACGCATCTACCACGGCCTATACGGCCACAGGTGCACCCAAGACAGCGGATCTCACTGCTATATCGACACGTAAAGCACACTCCGCACATCCGGCAACGCTACCATTTCCAGCACTACCAACCCTCCCTCCACCAGCACGGCAAACACTAGCAGCATTTCCACCGCAACCGACTCAGAAAATTCCAACCCACCCGGCCCAAATTTTCACCGCAAATGCACATCACACATCGGCCTGATCGGTAACTTCTGAATGCATAGCACAAAGTCTGACGAAACAGTGTCAGCAGCCCCAACATACATCTGTCCTCAGCTGAAGGCACTACCTACTCACACTCGGTCACCGCATTGGCTTGCTCCGTCCTGTAAGCATCCAAATGGGACTGCAGTACAACACCGACGGGCAAACAACATCACCAAAAATTTTACATCAGCACACACACACGACGATAGTTCGACCATCGATTTTGACGAGGTCCACCGTACGCTCCACAGCAGGGTGGTGCAGGTACGGTGAATGGCGCGGGATTTAGTTTAAAGTGATATTAGACTTGCGCTGCATCTATAGCACCCTCTCATCCTCCCCCACCTGAGCCCGGTGTCAAGACAGAGTTAAGAAGACCAGAGGCGGAAAAAGACGCAGGTGGCTGGCGCGGCCGGGTCCCTAAACCCTAGCTGCCCCTAGGCGTGCCACCACACCCTCCATGTTCAGCATTTGTTAAGCGAGCGACACCCGAATAACGCCTGCCTTGCCTGATGTGGCCCCCGTGTTGGTCCAACGCATCTACCACGTGGCCTGTTTAGGGGCCCAGCACACACACACGACAGTTCGACGATGTTTAACATATGCTCCACAGAAGGGTGGTGCAGGGACGGTTACGAGCGCGTGGATTAGTTTTAAATGAGAGTAGACTTGCACTGCATCTACCACGCTCTATCTTCCCTTACCCGCCTGTGCCTGGAGTTAAGACACATTCAAATGTAATCCGTCAAACAGACATATCAAACAGTGGTTAGATATTTCCACTAGAGGATAGTTCGTGTAAAGTGCCTGTTTCTTCCTTGTTGCCAAATGTACTAGGAATCATCTAAAAATCGCCAACACTATTACAGCAATTACCATCTCCTCGGTAGTTTGCTAGTGACAGTCGTAATTGTAGATATACAAGGAGAGTATGCTGAAACGATTATCTGTGAACGGTTATGAATATTAGCGATACTAACTGCCATCGAGCCATTTTCCGAGAAGCAGATGGCAACTTAGGAGTGGAGCAGGCTCAGAATGCGAAAATTGGCAGGGAAAGTAAGGTTGATTAACTATTAGAAAATTTAAAAATAAAGTAGTGACGCGGGCGATAATAACAGCAGCTTAAGCGATGCTATTCATTTGAGACGGATAACGCCTCTTGGTCATTTTTGTGGAGGGAGAATCTCTTCAATGGACAAAGCAATGTCACCTTGCGCACCCATTTAATTAGTTATATGAGTTTACATACTCTCTACGGTTCGCCCGTTAGTACTTCGTGTGGAAATGACCTTAAACTAAGAAAATTGAGAGCATGAAAATTCGTTCTACTTGTTAGCCAAGAGCCTCAAATGGAGTCACGGGGTGTCTACTTATAACCTTAATAACAATGCAAAACATATAAAAATTTAATAAGGAATAGCTTGCCTCAATCTTTTCCTCAGCCGAGTTTAACAGCTAAGTGCACTGCATGCACTTGTAGCCCATAGTTTTTACAGGACGATTGACTAAAGTATGCCTAGAAGGCAACAGTTGGGGTACATTTTATTCTCAATGGTGTCAGTTAAGTCGGACAGGGGTTTTCTAATATCGAATAATAGGGAACTGCATATTTAATGGATAATAGTTACTAGCCTTTGGAGGCACCGTCCGTTGGTTTAAAATAAGCAGAACACATTCGGACTCTTTTTTCTTCGCTAACCACCGTGTCAATAAGATGAGTCAGTGAAATACTGCATCGTACAAATAAAATGTTTATGCTTGCGGAAAAAAGTGTCTGAATCGCAGATTGAAAGTAGTTACGTACGTCAAAGCACTTAAGGCGGATAATTCGACCGATAAGGAACACCCAATTGCGAACGAAAATTTTCGATTAAGTCTGGTGTGGGGCATAATTTAATGCCACTAAGTGTACGATTAGCACGCAAGCCTCCACTCGATAGTTTTTCCATTGTCTGATTTCAAGGACTCGAAACGTGGTATATTCATAGCTTATTCCTCTATTTAAGGTTCGTAGCTTCTTTACGTAGATGACAATAACAAGGCATAGTGCATATGGGTGGTCGGTCAACTGAACTTTAACTGTCCAACAGCATCTTCCAGCAAAACTGCATGCCCAGACGTAGAAGAAATTGAATCAGTTATTTTTTGTGAAAGAGGACAAATACATATTTCACTTTAAAGTTAGGCCTGTAGATAAAGTAATGCAGCTTTATTATCATATATCACCGTCTAGATGTCCCGAAAGAGGTGAAAAAACGTATTAGGCCTGTTATGAAAAACTCTATATTTAA
Organism: Schistocephalus solidus; assembly: GCA_017591395.1. Lineage (NCBI taxonomy): Eukaryota > Metazoa > Platyhelminthes > Cestoda > Diphyllobothriidea > Diphyllobothriidae > Schistocephalus > Schistocephalus solidus. Next base: position 3,904 of record WEDG01004666.1, on the reverse strand, counting down.
AAGAAATTTCAGCCCAAGCAATTAAACGGTATTCAGAGATAACTTACCTGGAGAACACCCTTTTCTACAAGCTCCAAGCTTCCCGGGTCGTTGCTCAAGTTTGTTGTTCAAAGTCTCGCGCAACTGGTTCTTTCTCAGGGCATAGCATTTTTCCTGTATAAAGGGCGATGCTCCACTTTTGTTCTCTAGGCAACAGTAGTCAGTAGCGGGCAAACTACCTCGGAGTATCCGCCGATTAATGAGCACCTGTTTATCCGGTCTCCGTTCAATTTTCCGCTTCAGGAGGTCCACAGTCTGCTGGAAACGTAAACTAAAAAGATACTAAGTACTTTGGCACGCTGTTGATCCATTGCTTAGCTAATATTCTTGGTATGTCTCCGAAAGGACCGAATATCCGGTAAATCCAATTAAAGTGTACAATAGCGTACTCCTGTCAGGTATTCTTCAAAAGACTTAATGCATAAAAAGTGTTACCAGTACGTTTTGAGTCCACCTTAGGACTTAATACGTCGAATAACAGGAAACACGAAGACAACTCCATAAAACCCACAAAAGTTGGAAAACATAAAAACACAATAACCAATGTACAACTTTGTGCACCAACACCCAACCAATAATAAGACTGCCTCATAAGAGAAAAACATTGTCGAAGTTTAACACTTCGGCTAACCGTAAATAATTAAATTCGAGCTCAGCACATTCCACCCAGGACCTTTGTGGGCAATGCAAATTGCTGTGAAGATATTTTCTGAGCTGCGTAGGTGTATAGAAACCAAGCTTTGTACTTAAACTTGATCAAGTTTGCGAAAGAAGTAATGGCCATTCAAGAATGAAGAATGTTTAGCGAAATTTGCATTAGGTCTTGCAAAATAATGTAATTAGTTTCTTGTTAATTTACTAAAAATATTTTATATTCAGTCTTAGTTAGAGCATTATATGTTTGAACCCGAGGAGAAATTTCTCCTCGGGCTTAAATGATGACCCATCCCGCTCTCCTTTCGAATTTTATCTGCAGTTTTCTACCTGCAAAAAAATTTCTTTCTTCGAGATTTCGGCCTTTTAGACGCTTTTACACTCGCCGGAACGAAGAATTTAATTCGATTCATCAATATCTTACTTCTCGCTTATCTGTAAAATTTTACAGAGCTCAGATTGCGAATTTAATCGATTCTGTTAGCAAGCCAGAAAATACTGTTCATCTGACGAACGATACGCCTAGCATTTCTACAAAGGCTGGGTCACTTTTCTTGCTGAGAATCAATGAACAGGCGAACATACTTTCTTCCGGGGGTTTTCGACTACTGCATTCCCAAAATTGTGTTATTTCCAGCCGTATTGCTCAAATTCCCACCAAATTAAGCACCTCGAACTACTCTTAGAATTGATAACATGATGAAACAATGGAGAACAAAACCTGGTACTCCACAAATATCATATATTTAAACGACTTTCTGCTTCCCTGTAGATCAACCCGGTTTGTATGACTGCTCAGTTATTCCAGTTGACTTTGTCGGTGTTAAAACGGTTTTTGCCTGAAATCAAATTTGGTATCCATGTACACCAACGCGCAAAGCCCCCTAGTAAAAAATGTACGAACTGTGCTTCTATGTATGTGACCTACGCCCAGACGTTATCCCGATAACAGAAACTTAGTTCTTGGAGCAGATTTGCGACATTAATCTTGCCCTTTCTGCGTTTAAGTTGTTCTACAGAGGCGGGAAGCTCGGAGAGAAGGAGCTCTGGCAACATTTGTAGGAAATGGCTTGCATGCGTCAGAAAAATTGTTAAGCTGACTTGTACGGAAGCAATATGGTTGACCGTAAGAGTGATGGTTTCTCATGGCCTTTATATCTTGTCGGTGTATTTATCTCCCAGAAACGTCCTTGAAGCTGATACCGAACAGCTTGGTGAGCTCAGAGTACACGGTATGCAGTTAAATACTCTCATATTTGGGGACTTTAATGCACCTAACATCGAATGGAACTCTGCCTCCACCAACTGTTCTGAAACAGCTTTCGTGCACCAGCTTCTGCCTCCGGCATTCAGAGGAAAAATGACATTTGTTCTATTGACAGGGCATTAACACTCTGCGACTCTATTCACGAAGCTTGTGTCAATTCAACGACATAGTCAGGAAGCTCATCTCTAAACGCTGGTAAATTATGCGAGGAATGCTAAGAGAAAGATATCGCAGGTTGACTCCATCAATTAAGAAGGAAATTACCAATACGAGAAAACTGTGCAAAAGATTTTTCATTAGTCGGACGATGGAATCCCTCAGTGGTAATAAGTTTCATAGTAACCGGGTCAAAAGTTTCATCGCAGGAGTTTGACAGGTCTTTGAAAATGATCTACCGAACCATGTCAGGGTTTAATCCCAAAGTCTTTTGTAGTAACATAGGGCGAAGCATGCAGAACAAAGATCCTATCCCACTGTTGTGAATTTTCAAGGATGTGGAAATCTCAGTGGCCATGGGCAAGACTGAGCATCTCTCTTAAGTCTTCCGGTTTGTTGTGAAAATTTAACCTCACTTTTCTCACACAATTTTGAAGACTACGTAATGTCTTTTATAAATAACATACCTCTTAATCGAGGAAAGCATTCACGAATAGTTGCTCAAATTGAAAGAGTCGACTTTTCTAGACTCCAATACAATCCTGGCCAAGTTGATGAAGGAACTAGCTTCTGAAATGAGCAAACCGCTGGTCTTATTCTTCCAGGCTTCAGTTGCCTCTGGTGTCTACATTTCAAATGGAAGTCTGCAAACATCACTCCGCTATTCAAAAATGGATTTCGAGCGTCTACGAATAACTACAGGCTGGTGCGTCTTACCTCCACTTGTTGCAAAATCATAAAGAAAATCAGCAAGAAAGCGTTGTTGCAGTTCCTCGAGCAGAATCATCTCCTTTCCTATACCCAACACGGCTTTGATAGTAGTAGGTCTTTGTATGAAGAATTGTTTCTGCTCATATGAATTCTGGACCAAAGCATGCGACGAAGGCGAAATGGTGCGCGCCATCTAGATCGACTTTAAGAAGACCTTCGATAGCGTTTCTAACCAACGTCTCCTGCAAAGACTGCGCAGCTTAGGAGTTAATAGAAGCCTTCTTGTATAAATGCATAACTTTTTGACTGGATGGTTCAATGACTACAAGTCGGGTGCCAGCAGTTCCCAGAGGTAACCATGTTTGGTGGCGTCCCAGAGGGTTCAGTTCTAGGCCCATCGTTATTCCTTGTTATCATTAATGATTGCGTCAGGGACCTTGACTGTGAAATCCTCTGGTTTGCTGACGGTATAAAGCTGTGGGAATTTGTTCACAATGCGGCAGACGCAGACCATCTGTAACTTAACTTGAACAAGCTCGAGAACCGGTCAAAGCACTGTCTTGTGCTCCTCAATGTTAGTCAATGCAACTTTCTTCAAATTGTCAGCCGTAGAGCCCCCAGGCTGAAGTTTCTTTCTAAACGTTACACCACTGCAAGCAGTTGACAGCCAGAATTACGTGGGTGTGTGAACAACATCCTCCCTAAAATCACCACTTAACTGTGCGAAGGAGGTCGACTGGACCATGTCTATAGTGCAACTTATAACGCGAGCCTATACGGGATTTGACAAAATTTGTCTCTCCAACATATTTGGAATTTTCGTGCGGTCGCATCTAGAATGCACAATGCAGGTATGGAGACATTACACTGCCAAGGATAGTTCCATCTTAGGGAAGGTCCAAAGGCTGGTGACGAAAATGACCAAAGATTTGGGACCACTTCCCTATAAAAACAGGCTTTTAACCTTCAAACTATTTTCGCCTACAGGCAAGTACAGTGGGATCTGACATCAACTTTTCATATTATGATTGCCTGGACTGTTGCTTTACTGCCCAGTTGTTGTTCACTCAGGCTAAT